>VUQR01035114.1:10199-43477 GCA_015108515.1 Hemichromis elongatus | reverse complement strand
GCGAGCCTCCAAACATCCAACCGATTTGAGCCTAAACAGTAGCACATGAATGACAGTCCTATTTTTCCTATTTGTTTAAAAAGAGATGATGTGTTGCAGTACTTGTATATATTTTATATTATATATAGTATTTAAAGTAAAGATAAATGTGTGCACAGTGGCTGTGGTTTCATGGTCAGAGTTAGGTTACATCAAGTGTAGCATTGATTAACATGAATTTTAGCTGATGATGCTTACATTCATTTACTGTCAGTGTAGAGGATGGACATCAACCAGGACAACTGAAACATTTGCTGACATCTGGAGAGCAGCAGGTAATCACAGCTAATACACTAAGAAAATCTACTAGAGCTCTAAATAGAAATTATTTTAAGCTTTGATTATTTTCCCCACACTGAGCCATTACAACCAATTTTAGGCTTCCTCCACATCCTGAATATCACTGTAACCTCTTTTTTCATTTTGTTCTAATTCAAGCTGAGCACAATTAATATAAAAAATTTAAAATGTATAGTCCCACCTACTGATATTATTTTATTAGTATGTTAATCTAGCACAAGATTTTGTTAGCTTTGCGCAATAAAAAAAAAAAAAAAAGTCCTTGAAAGAGCTGCTTTTCAATTTCTTACTTTGAGTACATTTCAGAGTCTGTACTTTTATACTTAAATAATGACATTGCCTCAGTACGTCAACTTTTACTAGAGTATTTTTTAGCACTGGTATTTGTACTTCTACTTAAGTACCTGTACTTTTGCCAGCTCCGGCTGTTGTACTAACTAGTGATAAAAAGGTGACACATGGTGCACGAGAACCCATCCAGCAACATCACCCCTGTGAAATTGAGCCTGTAAACTACTTACATGATTAATATTAAGGTAAATGCACCCTTAGGAAGTTGCTTGACCAAGCGGCCCATGTAATATCCTTTGTGGTAACATATGTGCGTATTTGTCTGTGCAAAAAAAAAAAAAAAAAAAAGGGGAGAGGAAAATGGAGGAGAAAGAGGGTTGGCTGCAAACAGGGTCGGCTGTTTCCAGCATTCTAAGTTTGAAGGATATTGAGGTCATGGAGTTTCTGCCTGAGAAAAGACAGCTTTTCATTATGTGGCAAGTGGGAGGTCAGGCCAGGTCATCTTACTCCTACTCACAGACACCCTCTCCCACACACACACACATAGATGGTCAGTGGTAAGCTGAATCTCCAGAGGCTCACAGCCTTTATCTCATTAAGTTTAATCAACAGGCGATCAATGAGTGCTGCATAATAACTGATGATATCATATAACTAATGGTTATTTAAACCATCTGGGAGCTCCAGTAACTGATCAATGGATGCTTTGTGTGTTATGTCTATTTTTACTGCATTTTCACCAGCCTTCATGAAAAAGATTTCCATCACTTTATTTTGTATACGCAATATACTAGGAATGATTCCACATTTGCACGGCATGAAGAGAAAATAGTATAATTATTGGGTTATACTGGCTTTTTTAAAGATATATGTGAGCTCCTAATGTTAGTCTATAATTTCACAATTTCACCTGCTGTTATTTTCACATTACGAGATTCTTTACAACAGCACATCCACTGCGTAATAGCATGAAGTGATGTGCAGTTTCTGCTGTATTAGATTGTGGGGTAAAATATCTAAAGATTGAAGCATACCTAACGTTGGCTTATTTGCCCGTATGTCATGCAAGCTATTCATTAGGGTCGTGTTCGAAAGAAGTAGGCATTGACAAAAGCAATAACTATTTTTTTTCATTTTCTTTGTATTCCAATTTAGGCCAGTTTAACCTCTTTTAGTATGATAATGCAATAAGGGGACAATTGAATCTTTAAATAAAAAAAAAAAGCCCCAAGAATCATTGATGATGTCAGGCCAAGATTCTTCTTCCAATCTTTAGCCAGTTTGGGATTTACATGGGGACACATGTCTTTGGTGGGAAGCTAGCAGTAATTCATTATCATTAGCTGGAGTTAATCGCCTGCACATACACTTTGCTCTCCGAATTGATTTTTTGTGAACAGCCAACGAAAGAGGAAGACAATCAAGACTGCTGTTAGTTTTGTATCTTTTAAGTAGTGTTTTTACCTCATCAGCAGTGTGCCAGGATCAGTGAGTGTGTAAGAACAGCTCAATGTACAGTTTACTAAGAGTCACTTTAATTTGCATGTAATCCATCCTTGTATGAACTTTAAATTTCCCATTGACTTGTGATATTTTTAAGCATTTATAGTGTGTCGTTTTGTTTACTTTTTTATTTATTACTGTTTATTAGTCAGTGCAAGTCATATATATTTCGTTGCTATTCTAACAGCAAGACATGAAAAAACAAATTAAAGACATAAAGAAATGTAGAGACCAAATCCCGGTGCTAATTTTAAATGTTTATGACTTTTCTCACTTTTATTTTGGAGATTTTTTTTTTTTTTTTTTACTAGCAAAGAGCCGTGAATAAATTTGTCATATGAGGTAAATTTGTGTATCGCGCTTAGCTTTGTGCAGCACCTATGCTTGTTTGTGTGTTTTGAGAGCTAAGTCAGGCACTGTGATTGTGATCCACCATGTTGTTGTTGAGCAGAGGAGACAGGTCTGCGCCTGCGGTGTCAAGGGCTAGATGGATGTCAGGAGCGTGGGTTAAAATGTGTTCCTGCCTCCTGTCCTCGGTGCTTTCCACATCGCAGCGAGCTGAGCACACAGTCCTGGCCAGGGGGCAACCATTACTGCTGCCGTACGCAGGAAAGGTGTAGCAAATGTACCTGGATGTGATCCACAGCAGGGCTGCTGACTCAAGACACGATTCCCCTCTCTTTGTCATGTTTCATCTGCACTTTGATCTTGGCATTTTTTGTATCGTTTCCCTCTTTTTTTTCTGTTTAAAGGATTTAAAGGTAACACATGGGCAAAAAAATGAGTGAACAAAGCGTCACACAGGGAGGGCTGTTGTGCTTCCTCATTCTACATTCAGAGAGCGAAAAGCCCTGAAGGCACTGGATGCAGTAATTGATGCATTGCATTGGACATTCTAAATTTGTTGTGCTTTTTTAGCCCAGTGCAGATGGAAGATTTTAAGCACTAGACTTGACACCTGTTTTTCATTACTGCTCCACGGATGCAATCACATCTTATGTCTTTTAGATTTGAATAAACAGCACTCCGTGTCCTTTGCAGGCTGCCACATTTTAGACTGAGTGTTACTGTAACTTATGTGTATTTTTTATACGTAAATGTAATAGTGTTAATTGCTATCTGATAACTACAATGATCTATTATTGCACAAAGAAAACTCAGAAGGCTTCTGTTGCTTTGATTTCACATGAAGAAATCAAAGCAACAGAAGCCTTAATATTTCTTATCAAATTGTGAAATTGTGTGTTTGAGCAAAAAACCGTCGCCAACACATATTTACTCACAAACGCTTTGTGAAATATCAATATTTAACCCGTTAATAGTGGCGTCATTTTTCCGACATTATCATTTAGGCAAAATGTCACTGGTGTTGAAGGAAAAGACCTTAAAGCAGCTTCAGTTTCACTGACAGTGAAATTGAAACAGCAAAATTAAAAAAAAAAAAAAAAAATGGAGAAATGAAACTATATGGTTTGAAGCTCTGGGACTTGGTATTTGAAACAAAAGGAAAAAAAATGAGCAGTAGAGGGTCACTGATGCAGCTAATCGTGTCATTTTTGTAGAACAAAAAGAATTAAAGAAATGGTATATAGCCAAAAAGGAAATAAAGCACACAGGAGCTGAAGGAGGGGGCAAGTGCATGTTGGGATTGTGGCCGCCATCCTTTGAGACAGTGAGAAGGAACCGTTACAAACAAGTCTGCAAGATGAACTGATTCGAAGAAATGTTTTAATTAAAGGCAGGTTTGAACTAATGGTATACTGAGTAGCACAATGAAAAAAAATCATCTTGTACTTCTGTCTCATTCTTGTATTTCAAATGTTGCAAACTTTTTCGTTGCACTTTTATTTATTTATTTTTGCATCGGTTCAGTTGTACTAAATCACAAAATATGACATTTGGAAAACATTCTGTGGGATTAACAACTGTCTGCCTAGTGGAGCTGCAATGTGTTTTCTCAAGCACATCAGAGAGTTGGGAAAGGGGGCCGACACTTGAAAATGAAAGAACGTTAATTCCGATGATTGCGGTATTTAAATACTGACAACATACTGTACTGAACACTAATAAACAACGGTGTCTGCCTGAGCCATGGAAGAAATCAAGCGATGCAAAAAATAGCTTTTCCTTGTCCTTGACTTTAGCAATAAAAGCCAAGTCATAGACACAGTGATAGTGATTTTTATACAGTTTTTCTCTTTCTGTTTTAGAACTAGAGAACCAGGCAAGTCATATGCTGTGAGATTAATGACAAGGCCTGAGTTTGGTTCTGCTCTCAGGCCTTTTACAATGTGTCCTCCTTCAGTCTTTCTCCCAGATTTCCCATCTTTTTTTCCACTGTTTTATTGCAATAAAGGCTAAAAAGCACCAAACGATGTATTACAAAAGAAAGGTCCTACAGCAGGGGAAATAATTACTTGATCCCCCGCTGAATTTATAAGTTTTCTCACTTATAAAGAAATGAACCATCTCTTATTTTTATACTAGTTTCATTTTAATGGAATAATAAATAAACACTGACATATATCACAGTCGGTCAATAAGCCAATCAGGAGTTTCTGACATACCCCTGATCTGAAGTCATTGTGTATAAAGTACACCTGTCCATTTCTTGCATTCTAACTTATCCACCACCATTGAGCTGTCGAAGGATGATAGGGACAAGATTATACACCTTGATGCGGCTGGGATGGACAACAAGAATATCAGCAAGAAGCTTGGTGAGAAGGTCACAACAGCTGTTACAGTTATTCAACAATAGAAGAAATGGCCATAACGCCATGTACATCATCAAGCATGGAGGTGGAATCATTAAGCTTTGAAGCTGTTTTCTGCTATTGGTACGGGGCAACTTCATTGCATTGAGGGTCAAATGTAAAACATTAGGCGAGAGACTGCTTCTCTCAGCCAGAACACTGCAGATGTGTCATCTAACATGACAGTGACCAAAACATACCGCCAAGGCAATAAAGGAGTTGTTGAAGAAGAAGTACACTAAGGTAGGCTTGTGATCTAACCAGTCTCCAGACCTCAATCCTGTGGAAATTCTGTGGAAGGAGGTGAAACTTCGTGTAGGCAAGTGGCAGCAAATCACCTTAAATGATTTGGATACTTTGTATAGAGAGGTGTAGGCCCAATTCCCTCCTGAGATGTGTGCAAACCTGGTCACCAACTATAAGAATTGTCTTACCAATAGAGGGTTTTCTACACCCATACTACTGTATATAAGTGAAAGTCAGGCACTCTGCTCTATTACAGAATAACTGGCCTTGAGGACTGTCTTCACCACTTGTCTGTCTTGGTGGCCCGAAAATCTTTCGCTGCCATCTGCCTGCATTAGGTTTACTTGTGTCTTAAAACATGTGAAGGTCAGAAACCTGAGCTGTAGGCAAAACATCACAAAGTAACTTACCTGAATACAGGAAAAAAATCTAATTTGTCTGAGGGGTAAAAATGCTCACAGTAGAAGGATAACCTCAGAATTGATTACATGACCTGCAGAGGGCTGTGGTTGCCCTGTTCTCCTTGGGAGAAAGTAAACACGGTAAAATATTCTACAACTGAAATCGGAGTCTGCCGAGAGTTCTTTCCGCATTGAGGAACTTCGTCTCATTGTGAATTCCAATAACGCACCACATGATGTCTGTACTCTTGCATTTGTAGATGGACTTCTTGCTGATAAATAAATGAATGCAACTGCTTACAGAAGCATGTTGAGGAAATTTACGACTGATGCCAAGATTTAAATAAAGATTTAAAGTCTCGTCTTTGGTTTTAACAATCAGAAGTTTCTTCTTTTTTTTCTTAGTTATTAAATGCATATATTCTTTATTTGTGAAGACATCAGAAGATTAATTTTTTCCCTTAAGTACAAACAAGTTGGTAAAAAGAAAGGAAAAGCTAAATTAGCCCTAAAGTTTATTTAATGGTCATTTTATCACAACATTCATAAAATAGTCACTAAAAATAATTTAATAAATGGCCAAAATTGTCCATCCTTATTCCACTAAAGTCTGCTATGCTGTATGGTTCACTCTAGTAGTACATATGTACTGGTTTACTGGATCCTGATGGATGATTTAGTTGCTTTGTGGAGCAAACAAAACTCTACGTGATTTGCTTATGATTTCTTCTTGACGTCAACATCATTTGCGCTAAATCCAAAGTATTTTAAAACAACAAAGGCTGAGCCATGTTGAAGGATGAGCTCTTCATATTCTGCTCTGGCAGACATTTTTGTTGTATATCTGTCTTCCAGGCTAGTCCAGGACTTCACGTTGTGTGGTGCAGGAATTAGCTATTAATCACACGTTGTCACGGTCGCTGATCTCTAGTGGCGTGGTTTGTTTTTTAGTTAGAAAGGGGGTGTTTTGTTTGTTCTTTTGGCCTTGGAGACCCTGAAGAGAAGCTTCCCTGTGTTCGTTCTTATTTTAGTAGTTTTGTATAATAAATCAAATTTATTGACATCCACTTTGTGGCAGTTTATCATTTCTTTTGCACTTTGTGTTACCCCCCTCATTCTAGACAAGACTTTTTTTTTAAGTGGGGCGTAACACACGTGCAGGCATGTGGTCGGACACAGATTTAGCAACAGTTTGCTTTACTTTCACTTTCTGTCTTTGATGTGGACAGTGCTTTTAAAATATCACTCAGTCACGCTGATTTAATGATGAGAATTCAAAATCACATTCAAGATTAAAAATTGAATAACTGAGCAGCTTAGTATAATTGTTTTCTTAAGTGAAAAAACATTCAAATTCGCGCATTTAAGGAGTAAAATACAGATGCAAAAAGCAATAAGAAACAAAATAAAAAACTAAGACAAATAAAGCGCATATTATATATATATATATATAGATATATATAGATATATAGATAATATTACACTGCTATAATTGAGAATGTATTATACAAATATATTTTAACAGTATTTTTAATGCAACACAGGCAAGATATATAATAGTATTTGTTAGGTGTTTTCTTTTCTTTCTTTCTTTTAACATCTTCTACAGTATCAATATCAATAACTGTCACATCCCTTCAATAGCCTTCTACTGTGTGTGCCATGGTACTGTATTTCACAGGTATCATGACATTGCCAGCTTAGTAATTTCTAAAAAAAAATAAGAATACAAATAACAGAAGAATAAGAAAAAAAAAACTATATATGTGTTATTGTTGGAGCTTAAGCCTGCCTGCTGTGAAATTTTGTGAAAATGCACAACAAAGAGTGGAACAGGTACCGTAGGCTTACTTGTCAATTGAGAAATTATTATGTTAATAATCAAATCTTATGAATTCACCTCCCCATAGATTAGTGCTTTTAAATTTGCTGAAATGAGCGAATTTATTTTTCCATTCCTGGAGCTCAGGGTCCCTGGATTGTGGTGTCAGTAAGACAAAAAGGCAATGTGTCGTTTTACAACCTATGTACCTGTGTATGTCTGTGTGCCAAGAGCAATTACAATAAAATTTCTGCTTTTCAGAAGTTGAAATGCGTCACTGCCTAAAATTACCAAGAGTGCTGTTTCCTGCTGAGATTGCGTGCGTCAGCTCACATCACATGTTGCGATTTTTTTTCCAGTGGTTATACATCATTATGCACTCAAACCCTTAGAGCCACCTCAGAACACAATAGACTGTCTTTACAGAAAAATAAAGAAAAGAAAAGGTGCAGCTACTGTGCACTGTTGACATACTTTATCTGTTTTATTGCAAAAATGTGAATTAAAGATCTACATAGGAGGCCAACATGAATGTGTAAAAGTGCATTCTTTGCAATGGCCAGTAGGGGATTGTTGTGTTTGCAAAAATAAATCCCATTTTATTGAAGTCTAGGGGAAAATTACCTCCTACGTTACATGATTCATAACCACAGTAAAGACCTTCCTTTTTGCTCTATGGTCTCAATTGCTAATTTAAGTCTTATTTAGTACAGCAGGGCGAGAATTTGATAATTTACAGTCTTATGTAGAGTAAAACAGGCAGTGAATATTTTAAGAAGTGACTTTTAGTGACTGATAAGCTGCTAACATGTAAAGACCTTGTTTTCACAGTAGGATCCACCCTGCACTATTGACAAAGGATCTAATAACTAATGACAAATTAATTTGCTTCAAATTTTAAAGCAAAGGCTTCCAAATAAGACTTCCCAAACCATGTTTACAGAATGTTATGATGGATATTTTGGTCTTTTATTGAAAATCTATAGCTTTAAAAAAAAAAAAAAGCCATAACATCCAAAACTGATGTTACAGCTATAAAATTACAAGAATCCTTCTTGTAAAGTTCGTTTTCGTGCTATAACATTAGTAGCGCTTGACAAAGAAGCAAACTTTAGCTCCACAAAAGTGTTGGATACTTTTAGTCTGCTCAACATGTTCTACCAGTCAGAGGGCAGTCCACTGTTCTCTGCAGCATGAGCTGGATAGAAAACATCAAGACAGTCACTGCAGGAAAGATTAATAATCCTGCTGGGGGAAAAGCATGGTTGTCTTGTGAATGCTGGACACCCCGGAGGCAAGAGCAGATGGTAATATCAGGGTTAAAGTGAACTGCATCCTGGACCATAACTCCCAACTGTCTGCCCTGTGAGGAAGTGGGATGCTGAAGACACCCCTGAGCTGTTACACTGAGTGCTTTAGGCTCTTGCTTTGGTCATAGCAATTACATTGCTCAATGCATCATGCTCAAATGACCCATATTTTAGCCCACTGGGAGGGCATTGACGAGATTGCTGGGATGCGCTGGTGTATCAGCAATTGATGTTCATACATGTTATCTGCTCAGCTAGTGACACTGTTACCTGTTCCTTGGTTTATGGGACGCAGCAGCTCATAAAAGGCACATTAGAGTCATATGGTACATTGCTATTTTCATTAGCTGATTGATTAGATTACACAGATCTGCAATTTATCACACTCTGAAGGGTTATTAAAATGTGAGGCAGACCATTTATGATGAACATTTACTGGAACATATTCAGCTTTTCTTTTTTGTTGCTGCAATTTACACAGTGACATTCATGCTGTGACAGAAACTGGTTGATTTGGGATGTGATCTAAGCTCGTTCTGAGCTCAGTCTAAGATACCCACCAGTCCTGCGGGCAGTTTGTTAAATTTGCATGGCCTACTGATTTGAATGTTCCCATTATAGTCGAAAAGAGTTTAAATCAAGTATTTTTGGCCTCTGTTGTTAAAAGGAGGTCATTAGGCTTCATTAAATCTATCTCCTTTGATGGGCCAATGTTGCTGGCTTTTTTGTGGCATCATTTCCAAACTGAAATGAGTATCTCTAAGGGAAAACTTCTTGCAAAGATATGCGAACACTGACTAACTGTAATCAATGTTTACATCGAATTTGATTGATTTAATATTGGAAAATGCTGCAATAAAAAGTGGACAGGTATGTGTGGAGGACAAGATTGTTTTTTTTTCTGAAAAAAAATCAAATTAATGGCTGCAGGGAGCTGGAGCAAAATAATACCTACAGCTAATTTAAAACCATCGTTTAATGTAACAAGTAGGCCATTGGACTGCATAGAGAAGTTGGAGTACCTGGATAGAACCCATAGGCACAGGGAGAAGAGAAAAACTCTACCCATTATGGCCCCTTCCTCACATCTTTCCAGAACTCCTTTAAACTCAGGTTTGTAAGTCATCCACTACATGTGGGACATAGGTAACAAACTTTAAGGTTTCAGTTACACATTAAACCTGATAGTAAGGCGACTTATTAATCCCTGACAGAGGCTTTTTAAGCTGGGGGTTTTTTTTCATTTGTTTTGGTTATACGTATAGTTTTTACCCATCAGTTTATTATAAACATGTATGATACTGTGCAAAAGACTTGAGACTATTTCTTTATATTTTGCTTCTAAAATAAATAATGGTGAAGGAAAAATGTTAAAGTGGCCTTGAGCAATAGTTCTCCAAGCTTTTCTTTGTGTTTTTCTTTGGATATTAACTGTTTTTTACTCATTTTCCATTTTGCTTTTGCATGTCACAAAACCCCCCACTTTTTTTCATTTCTTTAGTTGGATCTCTAAATATTTCTAAAGATAACACATTTTGACAGACAAAAATAATATTTTTGTACAACACAATGTTGCCTGAAGCCTGCAGCATTAGAAAAAGGAACTCTCTACAGCAGATGAACAGTATCTGAAAGTTATGTCCTTAAGTAAAAAATTCAGCAAAGATCTGACATGGGACCTGGGAGATGCATCTGGCCACTCGGTTTATCATCTGCTCGCCGAAGACTCATCACAAATGGTCTCAGTGGAAAACTGTCAAGGCAGAGACACATGGAGAAAAAGTTGAGCCCAGTTACACAACTAGAATAAAACAAAGAGTGACAATAGGTGCTATGGAGTAATGAATCCAAATTCAAAAACTATGGTCAAAATTGTCATCAATATAAAGTCAGAAGAGAGATGCAACAGTGAGTGTCTATAGCTATCTGTAAATATAGTCCAGGCTCTGTCATGGTTTGGGGGTGCATTTCAGTCACTGGTCTTTGGGAAATTGTTAAAATTGATGATATTATAAACAATATTATAAACAATATTGCACCATCAGAAGCAATCTGACGGTCAGAATTGAGCGGCTAGCTTTTTAAAAGCTTTTAAACTAAAATAAGACACATTTTTCAACCACCAAATTCAGTTCAGTGGGTAGTTTGATGGGTCATATAGTGGGTCGTTCAGTTGGTCAGAGGCCAAAGGGGGGGGGGGGGGTCTAATTCATTTGGTGGTCACTTTAACTAAAACACTCATAAATATTGCGTTTTACATCTGATTGCCTCAAGGCCTTATGACATCCACACTATGCACTTGAACATATAAAAGTGATGAGCACCTCTTTCACTGAATTATGAGTGTTTTAAGTTGTGGCTTGTGACCTTTGTTCTGGGCATTCTAGAACATTTAAGCAGTTTTGCATGAAGTATTTATGTACAGTATACTGGCCATGCATCTCTTGTATAACACATAGTCCCTACACCTTACAAAAATGTTAGTAAAGTTTTGAAGTTTAGCTGGTTACAGTTATAAAATATTAAAAGTCCAACTACAAATTTCCCCACACACTCTATAAGCAGTCTCAGTAATGCTGAAGATGGTGTTGTGGTGGGACAGAAAGGACTAAAATGGTATAGACTGCTAACTGTTTGACATGGAGCAATACGGTATGATAAAAAAAAAAAAAACCTAACAACAACTCAGTCTTTTTTCCTGTTTGCATGTGAGCTAAAAGCTTCTTTAAGTAGATGCTGCATTCAAGTGTTTTAGGAAATGTCACAGTAAGAGCACTTCAGTTAGTTTTTCACTGAGTTTAGATTTACAGAACTTTTTTCTTCCATTAAAACCCACAATCTGCCTCACTTCTTACCGAGCCGCAATGTTAAGAACTTACTATTATACTACATAAATACTTGAATATAGAGACAGATTGTATAAACAGCTATCAAAGTGAAGTGGGAAGAATTTGAGGTCATTCTATTTAGCGCCTTTTCTATGTAAGATTTTTTGCTGTTAACACTCTAGTTTTTATTCACACTTGAAAAAAATATTTCAATACAAACAACGTGAAGAAAAATGTGGCATTAAAACGTTTGCTTGTTTTTTTTTTTTTTTCTGGGCACTTCATGAATTTGTCACTTCAGTGCAGTAGTAGCTCTTTGATCTTAGCAACCCTGCAAATCCCCTGTTAATGTGGCACTCGTGGCCTATGGTTCATGTTAACTTTGGGCTCTACACAACCAAACATGAATCATTACATGAATTATTTAAACGTTTGTTTGCCAAGTACACACAGGAAATTAGCCGTCTGGAACAGCTATTTTGCTAACTGCATCAGGGATCACCATCCGTGACAAGTCGCCGGTTGACCGCACACATAGCTTTTTTTGTGCTGAGCTGCAGTGAAGGGAATACGGATTTGTCTCTTTTAGGTTGGTGTTAGTGCAGTAACTTCATGGAATGGTGGGATGGGAGCCGCTGAATGGAAGAGTCACATCATCTCCTTTCACTCCAATGGACCTTTGAGTTTTGCAGTACATCTGACAGTTTTCAGCGTATGCTAGCCACGCTATAAAGATATATCAGTACATTAGTTTGAGATGCATTTTGAAAGTTTAGAAGGTAAAAAAACAAGTCTATGTTATCAGCACACATTTCAACTGCCCGCTAAGCACATTCGGGAGCTTTCTGAAGGCTATATGACCCACACGACAACACTGAATTCTGACTTACTTACGGGATCTGAGTGGAATAACAATCACTAGCTAATTATCTTGAATAACATGTGAATACTATACTTAACCTTAACCTAAATTTAACATTAATTATAATGTATAGAACTGACAGCAGAAAAATAACTGCACATTTGACTCATATGTAATCCCATACTGTCACTTCGTACTAATAACTCCTTTCATACACCTGTAACCATATTAGTATGGTACGAGGGAAAAACTTGAAGAAAAGGAAGTTTTGTTTTATTTTTTTTCTAACTGACGATCCCAAGTATTTTTGAAATGTTGTGAAAAGTTATGCTACGTTTATAGTTTTGTATTGTATCTTTGAATGAATGACTGAAAACTCCTGGAGTGCTGTTAGTTTTCCGTGAACTTCAATTGTCATTTTGAGTACAAGAGTACAAAAAGTATACATTGTTGCAGAGATGTAACTGTGAATTAGTGCTCTTGTTGCCTCCAAAAAGTATAGTTCTATCCATCACAACAGATGTGTGAGCTGTATACCGCTTTATGTGTGTACAATATACGTGTGTGTGTGTCTGCGTGTTTGTTTATGCATGAGTGAGTCATGGTGACAGGGTTGCTCGTGAGGCAGGCGCTCTGGCACTATGACAGAATGAGGTCGCCACACTACAGAATGACACGCTCACCATGTCAGCCTCTCTTTCGCGTACACATACACCTCACCATGTCCCTGAATAAGTCAGCTTGGATAATAGTGATGCCGTTGGCTGTGAAACGCTGCCCCACTCTCAAACATACAAATAAACAAAGAACAGAGCGTTTGCATTGGTGCACAAAACAATGATATGGTTACGCAGGAGTCCTAGCTGAGTCACGTATAGAAAGTCCTTTTTCGGTATTTTTGCTTCTTTAAAACTGTTACCACATTATGCACCATGTCAAAGGAGTTTCTTCTCTAAAGAAAGGACAGTAAAGGAGAATTCCCATTTTTCCACGTTTGGTGTAGTGTAGCCTATGTTAAATCATGGGAATGATCAGAAGAGGCGGGATGAGTCTCGGTTTATTATTCAGACTGCTTGGCTGAAACTACATCTGTTGTATAACTGTTATTTAACACAGTCGTGCTCTACAGGTGGCGCTGATGGCAGTGATGGTGGTGTGTCGTTTCTGTAGCGATTACAACACATATTGGTCACAGTTAATTGAAAAGCAAAAGGAAGGGTAAACGTGTGTGTGGGGGGGAGTAACGGCAACAGCCAGCGCTGGAAATAAAGCTGTAATTGTGTGAGCATCAAGCATACAGCAGGAACAGAATGGAGCTTACCTCCAGCACTAAATTTACACAGGATAACCTTAAGGAGTTAGTGGTGTTTCAGTTATTAGTCATCAGTTATTTCAGCAAAAACCACCTCATTTCCATTTCAAGACGACTCTTTTTGGATATCAAAAAGAATTAAGAAGAATAAATATAACATTATTATTAGCGATGGAATCAATTTATAGACCAAAATTTATTCTAAATGTTTGTCTCATTAAAGTTTCCACCTTTGGCTGTTATAACAGCTGAAAACATCTGTGGCATTATTTATACAATAGAAATTAAATATTCTTCAGAAAGCTGATCCCATATCTGTTGCAGAAGTTCCCATAAATGCATAGCACTTGTAGGTTGCTTTGCTTTCACTCTTGTGACCAGTTCATCCCAAACCAGCTTGATTGGGGTTTAAGTCTGGAGACTGTGCTGGCCTCTCCATGTTTTTAACCTTCAATCTTTCAGTCTTGTTCTTTTTTCCTGAGGTAGTTCTGCCATAGCTGGGACTTATAGTTTTTGTCATTATCTTGCTGTAGGATGAACTGTTGACCAACTAGGCCACAGGTGTCGAACTCATGACCTGGAGGGCTGGTGACCTGCAGGTTTTAGATGTGTCCTTGATCTAACACAGCTGATTTAAATGGTTAAATTACCTCCTCAAAATGTTGTGAAGTTCTCCAGAGGCCTGGTAATGAACCATTCATTTGATTCAGGTGTGCTGACCCAGGGTGATATCTAAAACCTGCAGGACACCGGCCCTCGAGGCCTGGAGTTCAACACCCCTGAACTAGGGGCATACCAGAGGGTATTACATGGCACTGCAGAATCCGGTGGTAGCCGTTTTGGTTCAGGGTGCCTCTCGCTCTGTAAAATTCAGAGCTTGGATCCGGCAAAACAGCCCCAGACATCACACTTCCTCCTCCAGTTTTGACAGTCGATGCCACACATTGTGGAACCATCCATTTGCCTACTCGATGGTGTACAAAGATCCTGCATGATTCATCAATCCAAAATACCTCCTTCCTGTCTTCAGTAGTCCAATGGCAGTATTTTTATGGCCCAGGAGAGCCTCTTTGTCTTATTTTGACATCTTAGCAATGACTTTCTTGCTGCAACTCATCCTGTCAAACCTGCAGCTTGAAGTCTTGTCTTCATAGTTAAAACTGAGACTTGATTACTACGACCACTATTAAGCTGTGCTTCAAGCTATTGTCTTGTGAGCTGCCTATCACGCAAGCCGTTAACGCTCAGAAACTTGTCCTTGACATTCAGTTGTGACTTTGGGTCTGCCAGACCTCTTCCTGTCAGAGTTTGCCCCAGTTTCTGAGTGCCTTTTGATGTTGAAGGAAACTCTACTCACTGACACCTTGACTTGACTTAGAAAAGACCTACATTTTTAAGTGTTATCATGGTTTATCTCTCCTCCTGATAATTGCCTTTTTCTCACCATTTTTGTAGCAACACACTACTTTCCCCATGCAGTAAATACAGTTCAACTGATGCTCACAAGGGAATAGTACCACAGTGTTTTCCAACACTGCTTTTATGCAGACAGAGGGATTTGTAAGTAATCCAGAAATGTTGGAAAACCTGTAGGAATTAGTAGCACCAACATTCAAGGCCTGATAAACCTTTATTGCTGCAGAACAGCTTTAAATTGTTAACCCATTTTGCGTTCCCTTAAAAATGCCTTTTCATGTAATTCTGAACTGTACATATTTTTCAGTTTTTTTTTTGAACTTTGCCTTTTTTATTAACCTCCGGCGGTTCACCACTTACCTATGTACCAAGCTATTCATTGGACTTGAATTCTAATAAATAACTGGAAAAGTTGGGGTTTTCTTAAACTTTTCATCAGTTTAAACAGAGATTTTTATTACTCGTGTAAAATTCTCTTCCAATCAGTACTAGACTACCTTCACTCCATTGACAGTCACATATGCCCATACCCTAAAATTGTGTCCACCACGTTTGACATATAATGTGACATTGTCGCATTATGAGCTGTTTCCCTCCTACACATTTTCCTCTTCCCACTATTGTGATATAAGTTGGTATTTTGTAGGCTAACAAGAAAAAAATATCCTAAAAAGAAACATCATACTAGCAGTCAAACATAGTAGTGGTTTTGTAATGATCTGGTTGGCTTTGCTGCTTTGGGACCTGGAAGAATTGTGAAAATTGAGGGAACCATGAATTCCTCTCCTCATCAAAATATGCTGAAGAAAAAAGGCCATCATGCTCTGAAGCTTAAGTGCACTCGGGTTATGAAGGAGGAGACTGGCATGGCCTTAAGCAAGCTGTTCATTCTCACAAACCCTCCAACATCTCCAAATTAGAAGAATTCTGCATAGAAGCGATGTGATGTGAAAGATGCCAAAGATTGCCAGTTATCAAAAACATATTGCAGTTTCTATGAATTTAATGGATTTTTGTTCATTTATATTCAGTTAGTGGGGTGACTCCATTTTTTGTTGTGGCCTAGAAACCACCAATTTAAAAGACAAAATAGCTATTTGGCCTTAAATGAGGGGAGCTTTTGATTTGATTTTACTGCAATCTTTGCCAGCACTATTGCTGGCAATTTGCTGACAGAAGTAAACCACATTTCTGGCATCATAACCCAACTACTCTCTAAAAGTATCACAAGCAGCATTTCGAATTTATAGTTTTACAAAGTCATAGTTTATCTTGTTAGAACAGTGTTCCTGATTTATCATCAACTGTTCAAGTTTTGTTTGGACTTGTTGCCCTTACAGTGTTCTGTGGTCATTTCTTCTTTTTTTTAATTTTATTTTGTTCTTGTGCTGCGCTGCGCTGCTCTTTAGGCCTGTGTAGTACCGTTATCAAAGGGGCTCAGAGATTGAACTGAGTTCTGCTGAATAAAACATTTAGCAGCTGATCTTCTGCAAATACTCAAGCAAAAGGGAGAGAAAGGAAAGCTCTGCTCCTGTACTTCTGTTCGTATCTTATTTTCTTATTTGTGTGAGTGTGTGTGTGTCTAGGTGTGTGTGTTTGTGTGTGGCAAAGTTTGAAGTTCCCTTTAGGTCGCTTCCTATCTCTCTTCTTGGCCTGTATAGCCCTGCAGCTCTCCAGAATGGAGTTGTGCCCTGATTATTTTTACTTGTAGCATCTCTGCACTTCTGCACACTGTCAGAGTAATGCATAGACCTTATCTTCCACAGATACCTCTCTGCATATGAACTTAGCCTTGGGCAGACTACAAAAGGATAACAGTACAGATTTGGGCACAGGGGAGAGAAATGGTAAGTGGAGAAGGAGGGAAGGAAGAAGGAAAGAAGAAGTGCAAAGGATTAGTTCACCTGAACAGCTGATAAGACCCAAAATGGATGGAAAACTTTTGCTTATAATTTAATAACAACATTCGTTTCTCTTGTCTCTTGGGTTTTGCATTTCATTACAGAGATAGGATAAAGTATTGAAAAGTAATGGGATGAATTTTAATGAAACGATGGAGGATTTTTGTATTATAAAATCTTTACTGCACCAATATAGAAGGGACAAAGAAACCCAGTCATAGGGGTGGGGAGGTTCACTGTACTCCTAGTGTTGGTCGAGTCAAGAAGAGCATCCAATGTAAAATCTTGGCCATATCCAACATTTGGATCATAATAAATGAGATTTCCATAACAGATAAGTTTGAGCCCGAGATAGCAATGACCATATCTGTTGCTGTTGCCCAATTGAGTACAGTTGTAGTGCTGTTGGCAAAGGCAACTGAAGAAAAAATTGATAAGACGTCTTAGGAAGCAGCAAGAGCCAAAGCCAAGCCAACGTTTGAGGTAATAGTAGAGACTTTAAATGTAGGGAGTATGGTTGGTAAAGGTAGAGAATTGACTGATATGACAAATGGAAGCAGGTCAGATATATATTGTGTGCAGGAGACCACGTAGAAGGGAAGCAAGGCCAGGATCATTAGAGGTGGATTCAAGCTGTTTTACCATGGTGTTGATAGAAAAACACATGGAGTAGGGGTAATCTTGAAGAAAGAATGTGTAAATGGTGTTGTGGAGGTGAAGATAGTGTCATACAGGATCGTGAGTTCGAAGCTGGAAATCGAAGGTGTGATGTTGAATGTTCTCCACAGGTTGAATGTCAGAGGAGAGAGAATAAGTGATAGAGAGTGACCCCAGGTGAGAGAGACTGATCGGACTTTAATGGTATCTAGGTGGAAGAAACAGAGACAACGAGGAGGTGTTGGGTAGGTATGGTGTCAAGGAAAGAAATGCAGAGTGGTAAAGGATTTTCAGAAAAGGATAGGAATGGCTGTAGTGAACATGTGCTTCAAGAAGAGGGTGGGACAAGAGGTGACATATAAGCGTGGAGGAAGGTCCAATCGGAAAGCAATTGGAGACTGCGAGGCGGTACCTAACCCTGACCTAAGTGGAGAGGTGGAGGTATGTTCCGGAGAGAGGAAGAAGAATGAAAGTCAATAGAAAGTCTCATTTACACACAGAATACATATGTGTAAATGAAAACAAATCAGTTTGGACATATTAAACCAGGTGGAGGACAAGCAGCACATGATCATGATTAAGAGCTAATCTAATGTGTTTGTAAATTAATATTGAATTAAAACTCAGGCATAAAAATATTGATAAATCACTAATTTGTCCAAACCTTCCTATGCAAAGATTGTATGCACAGATTTATGCATATACACTGTTAGAAAATGATGCCCAGTGATTATCAGCTGGATATAGAGCCTAAGCTATACAGAAAAAAAAAATCATAGTATCAAAAACAGCAAACAGTTTCTTTATCTCATTCCAAAACACTAGTGTCTAATGACAAATTATAACAACCCCACACAACTAAGTTCACTGAATCCCTCAAAAGGGGCGGGTGGGAGTCTGCAAATTATTTCTTATGGTATGAAGTCTATATTCATGCACACTCTCATAGCACCTCAGGTAAAAATATTCTGTGATTAATGCGCAACACTACATTCATGTGAACCGTATCTTTCTCGTTGTCTCTCTGAGGCACAGAGTGCCCATTCACACACAGACACACACATACTGCCAGGGATAATCACAGTGCTCTGTGCCAGCTCCTGCCCTGGGATATGGCCGCTACACTCCTCAGATTTTTTAGATAATTGAACAAATTATGTGTGCCTTAATGTCATGTTCTGGGGTAAGTGTAGCTCCTAGCATTAAATACTTGCCCCTTTGTCTATTATTAATTGTGAAAGTTGTTGTTATTCAATGTTGTTTTGCTGTGAAGGCATCATTAGTCACAAAATAGATCTCCCGTAGGCCACACTTGCTACCAGTCAGCCAACTGGCAACAGCAGAAAAACACCAGTAAGAATAAATGTAGGGAGGGTGTATGGTAAACATGTCTGTGCTAGAGACAACGTGCACAACAGCTGATGTGAAAGTGGCTTTTCAAAATAATTTTTGCCAGATAGAACGGCTTTCAGGATTGGAGCACCCTGCCAAACACAGATTTAAAAAAATATACCTCAATGCTCAACTTTTGAATTAAGCACTTGATGTGCAGCAACTGATTTTTTACAGCTGTTAGCATTTTAACATCTGCCAGTTAACATTGAAGAAAGTAGATTGGATGGGAATGCCATGTATTTTCCTGTTTGGATATTCACATAAAGCAATATATACCAAATTAAAAAGTTAAACTGTGACTGTAGTATAGTGTAGTGCCAAAACTGTATCTTAATCTATCAAGTACATGTTCAGTTAGAAGTAGGCAGGTACTCAGGCTTTAAATCATGTTAGATCTACTGATAAGAAATCTTTATAAGAAATCCAGAGAATTATAAAAGTAATTACAAAAGTAATTGACTGACTGATTTATTGATCATTTATTTTGAGCATACATATATACACAATAAAGCATGTATACAGGAAGGAAAATATTGTCTTCTGGTACAACAGGTGCTCGAAAAGGAGTGTGAAGAAGTAAGACTTGTATACTCCCACCCCCGTCACATAATCATAGCTCAGTCATGTAGTTGTGCAGCTTTTTCCTGAGTATATGTAATATGTATTCTAACAATGATAACTTATCACATTGGCCAGATCTATATTATAAACAAGTCTTGTATTACTTAATGCTGCCCTCATCCCTGTGTGGCAGGTAAATGGATTTAAATTTCTCAAGAGTTGGACATCGCTTGTGTTTAGCCCTTAACCCATTCCACAATTTAACCCCATACACAGACACATGAAAACTTTTCCTTGTAGTTCCCACCATGCAGACTTTGAAATTCAAATTGTAGTTCCCATCTCTCTGGTTGAAAATTACTACATTATTGACCTGATAGCTTGCAAACATCTTTTGGGAATGCACCATCTCTGCCTCAGGATCAACATACTGCTAAACACTCAATGCAAAACCTTAGTTAGGAAATCGAGACTAAATATAAGATTTGCTTTCAGGTTTTGCATTTATTGAAAAATTACAGTTGGGGGTCAATCAGGGATGTCGTCATACTGTTGTATACTTTTCTACCATCGGGTCTTTGGATAGCTATATAGCTTAGCTTAAACTTGCGTCTTGGGTAACTCATCCGTGGCATGTTGTAAATTACTTCAAACTTTTACAACAGAAGTTGTTTGATTGAAAATAAGGGGCTTTTAAATTTTAAATAATGTGCATTAGCTTGTACTGGTAATTTTGATTTGTACACTTGTAAAGATTTAAAAGCTGTATTCTCATTTTAAACAGTATAACAAAGAGGCTGCTGCAGTAATGCTCAATAATGAAGTAGAATTTAACACTGTGGAAAATACTTAAGCATTAAAAAGTAATGGGTTCCATTAGGTATGGCCAGTGGATAAAAAACGTTTATTGAACTTTAAAAATTCATGTAAAATCACAGGGGCACCTCATAGGAACTGCATTATTTAAAACGTGTCAGTAGCTAAGAGGAAGTCCAATAAGTGGAGAACAAATGTGATTGGTAGCCTTCCCCACCATTACATCTATGGTTAAAATAAAATTACGATTGGCATTTAATTAACTTCTCAGAAAGTGTATGGAAGGATTCTGTGTAAGGCGTTGAGGTGTAATGGATTGGGAGTACGTCCAGTTTTCAGAAACCTGTACACATTCTGTCAGTTTTGAACCTCAATGTATGATCTTTATGGATGAATCATCACAGGTTCAGCAATTTGAAATAACCAGCAAATCCAAATCCAAAGGACCAAAGCAGAATGCACTGGGACTGTCTCTAGTCTCTGAATGACTGTTTTGGGGGCTTTGAATCCAGATTGCCAATTGCTGCTTCTGTATTTTCTTAGTTTTGTTTTACTTCTGTGCCAACTCTTTAGGCACTGTAGCCAGGCAATTCAAATATGGGCAGACAATCTACACTAAACTGATATTGGTAGCTTATGCAAGTGGCCATACAAAACAGCAAGCCTGTCAATGCCCAGATTTGTTTATAGTTTCAAGTTTTCAACTTTTTGTCTCAATTTTAATTAAATATACAAAAAAGGAACAAAATAAAAGAAACCCATAGCAGCTGGTCTATCAATCTTAGTTTTTACAGCATTTAGCTATAAATTGATTTTGGTCGCTAGAGCCAGGAAGAGCAATTTTAGCTTTTCTCTGCTGGTAAATGAGAAAAGGAGCAGCCAAGAGTGCAAAATCTGCTTAATTTAAATTTATGTTTAGAAAGAAACTATTAATTATTTTGAAATCTGAAGAAAGTGAGGGGGGAAAAAGAAAGAAAGAGAAAAAGACATGTTATAATGAGTTACAACTTTTTGCTTTAACATAATCATTTTTTCTTTTTCTTTTTTCTTGGAAAAAGGACCTGTCCTCAGGATTTTGTGAAATTTTTAATCTGTGCCTCACATTTCCTGGCAGTAATTTTCACATTCAGTCTAATGACTTGAAATCTGATTGTAAACTCTATGTATAACTCTATTACATCATATGGCAGAATTTCACTACAAATTCTAAATATCTGAAGAAGAAAAAAGAAAAAAATGCAAAAAAATGACTATATAGGAAAAATTTGATAAACTACAACTTCAATTCAATTCAATTTTATTTATATAGCGCCAAATCATAAACAACAGTCACCTCAAGGCGCTTTATATTGTAAGGTAGACCCTACAATAATACATACAGAGAAAAATCCAACAGTCAAATGACCCCCCTATGAGCAAGCACTTTGGCGACAGTGGGAAAGAAAAAAAAGAAACCTCAGGCAGAACCAGGCTCAGGGAGGGGCGGCCATCTGCAGTGACCGGTTGGGGTGAACTTCAATCAACTACATCATCTAATATCTGATTTAAATAGGAAAACATGATACAAGAAGAAGAAAGAAAACATTGGACTGGACAGAGTTTGTTTAAAATTTCAACCCCAAAAACAGTAGAAGCTGCTTTAGTTTTAGTTTTCATTTATTCTATAAAGAAAAATCAGTGGTATGTTACTATAAAGGCAAACATCTATCAACAAGCCTTGAAGACTGAGTGAACAAAACAAAACAGTTCTTGGGGAAAAAAAAAGAAAAAACAAACAAACAACACTTTCAATTTGCTTCTTCACTACTTCGCCCGTTACAATCACCGCACTACAGTTGAGGATGACAGAGGCAACAACGAAATCCTTCTCACTGTGCAAAGAGTTCTTCCCTCAGGCTAAGTGTTAAATGCTTTAGACCTTAAAACCCCTTAAAGGGCTCATGTAAGAACTCCAGTGGGCATTATGCCAATACTTTCAATCATCACTTAGGACCCACTCTCTGGATGCCATTAGATGATGAATTCCAATTTTCAATTTCAAGCATTGCTGTTTTGGTGGCTTGTGTCCAGAGGGAAGTGTTTCTCGTGCAAACAGCAGTCAGAATAGCAGATTGTGTAATTGTCTACGTCCGCTATTCACGAGGAAGGGGGGGGTCATCGCTCGGGTCTTTGTGGCTGTTTTTAAATCACAAAACTACAAACCATGTATAAATATCACCAATTTGCAAGAGAATAATTTTTTCTCCTCATATGATTCGACAGTAACTCAGCAACATAAAATAAGGATGCCATAAAGTATGCTGTGCATTAAAATCGCTTTGCTATATTTTGATTTCACCTTCCAATAACAGTGTCCTTTCTCATGGTTTCAGTGCTTTATAAGAAAGCACATATTATGCATATTAGTTTGAATTCAGTGGGAGATAATGAATTTTTCTCTGCGCATGCTCCCTTGATACAAATCTCTCCCTTCTTTTCTATTTTGTGAAGACAGAGCAAGCGATCCCTAAGGAAAAATCACACGAGGGCTGAGGGCTGATTGTGCTATTCAATGGAAGCGTTATTACAATCAGTCCACGGCTGGCAATGCAGACAAATTACTGATAGGGAGTCTCAAAGAGAAGGAGAAAAACCAAAGAAAGGAAACCGAAGGAGATGATATCAGTCTATCACAAATCCTGCCACCACCATTGAGAACTTTTAATTTGTTCAAACTGTCATGGCTGACTACATTTTGAAACCATTGTTTGTCATCAGATGAAGTGAAATGCATTTGGATTCCTTGTGATACCCAATATATATGTGGGAAAATGATTTACTTTTTTTCACTCGGTGTGTTATTGACTTAATGGTGTATCATAGCAGTTAGTTGAGGGGTTGAGGGTATGTATACAGAGCTGGACTGTGTGTGTGTGTATGTACATTCGTGTGGGTGAGTGTATGTGTGAATGGCACTGAGAGGCGAGGGGAGAAATTGGACTGTCTGGCAGTATTATAGCAGCTATCAAACCCTGCTGCTGCAGCAGTGCTCATAATCAGAGCCAGGGAGGCAAATTGACTGCTGAATAGATTTTGAGTTTTGCCTCTAGTTGAAATGCCCTGTCAAAACTGAATAGAATCCTGGCTGGAGGCTTGCGACATTGCATCTTTTTTTTTCTTGGGGAAATTATTCACTTATAATAGGGTGGATGACCTTTGACATTGTAGGGATGTGTCATTCAGCTAATAGCCTCATCCTGAGTCAGAATCTGTGCTCATAAACACAGAGTGCACGCGCGCAAGAGAGAAGAGGTGGGCTGAATTCATTTCCTCATTTGACATAAACCACTGTTAAGGGGGATGCTGCTATTAATTCAAATTTGTTTTAACAATTGAAAACATGGCTCTTGTTGAAGTGAGAATTGGGCACGAGCCTGCCAAACACCATGAAATCACTGACAGCAGCCCTAAGGGTTCTCTGTTAATTAAATCACCCACCTGCATATGGAAGAAAGTGGCCACATATGTTTATGCTAATGGACACAACATATAGCGAAAGGTCTAATAAACTCTGGCATCAGCTTGAATTGGCAAAATGAGTTTTGTGCTTGGAACAGTACTGCCCTGCTAAACTGAGTAAATCTAAATCAAAGACCTATGGGCTTCTTCCAAATCATGTCAGAGGGTTTTTTTTTTTCACAATCCCACATATTAGATGGATGCTTCGACCAGCACTGCCACACGTTCCCAAACACCCGACTGAGCCACTTAAATGGCCTGTCGTTTGATATTGAATTTGGCAGTTAAAAAAAAATAAAAGGTAAAATTAGACCCTTCCTGAGTGCCCTAATTTCCCTGGATGACAGTGTTGGTTTTCTACTTTGGTGGGCACTGCTGTTTAGACAAGGGAGACTACCTGCCATGGGACATTGTGGGTAATAACGCATTGGCATTGCACCAACTTAAAGTAGATCTGACAGCAAGGGCACAGAGAGCCATTACTGCCTGTCTAGAGGATTTATGGGATATTTAGGTAAATGTGATGGGTGCTTATCGTGGCAAAATTATGTCTGTCAGAGAAACTTGAAAGAAAAACAAAATATTTCCCATTGATACAAAAAGGTTGTACTTTATGCTTTTTATGTAGAGTTAGTAAAGTAGAGGCAATGCAGAACACACATTTAGAAAAAAAGTGCAAAAATTTAAGGTCCGTATCTTGTAAACTCTTTTGTTATTATATTCTTTAAAAAAAATGGGACAAATTTAATCTGAAAAGAAAGTCATCTAAACCTAGACACCCACAAACACTTAAAAAATCATGACAAAGGACTGTTTAATGAAGCGCATTACATCAGAAATTCCTCTTATCAGAGACTTCACATAAGCTAAAAGTTTGAAACATTAAGCTGAGGACTGGAAACCTCGGATTAAAACATCACAGTTATTTAAATTGCTCAAGTTATGAAAAAGGATTACACCAGAAATTTGCACCCAATAGTTGTCGTTTTATCATTATTGTTTTCTTTATATTGCACATTGAACAGCAACGTTGAGCAAAGTGCTGCACAGAAACACAAAATAACTGTAAATGCAAAAGGAAAACCGTTTTACAAAATTGAACAGTGTAGAAAGATTAAAGGACTTTGGGAAGAGGTCAGAGTGACATGACAAAATAATTTAAAAAGTACTGGCTGCCGACTGTGTAGTCTATACTTGCTCCAAAATTATTCTCTCCCTTTCAGGTGACTGTCAGAACATTACCTGTGAATTTAAAGATTTTACTGTACCACCAGTTTTGCCAAGATTTGGCCAATCAGTCCCACTTAAAAGATCCAGCTGTCAGTAAAGTGTATTTTTATGTTTACTTATAGGTTGTTACACGACACTTTAATTTTTATTTTTTTTTCCAACTGTCTCATCCCTGTTTAACTAGTTATGGCACACATATTTCTGTTTGGTCACATTTACTTTGTGTAGATTATAGTACACCAGTCACACTGGCATGACTGATTTTACTGATTTCATACACCTGACTGTTATTAGTTTTTCTTTATTTTTTGTGTCCTTTCCCATTTTTTTTTTTTTTTATCAATTTCAACCTATCCAGATTTAATTTGAATGACTCCTCTAGGTGCTCGCAATGGCATGGTGGTTAGCACTGTTGCCGCATAGCAAGAAGGTCCTGAGTTCTATTCCACCATCAGGACGGGGTCTTTGCATGTTCTCCCTGTGTTTGCGTGGCTACTCCCACAGTCCAAAGACATGCAGTTTGTGGTAAAAGTTAATTGATTGTGAATGTGTGCCCCACATTGTCTTTTGAAAATAGATGTATTTGAGATGCCAGCATTGCTGCAGAGGTTGTAGGCGTGCAGGTTCAGCCTATCAGTGATAAGAACATACACTGCACACTGCATCATTGGCTATCATCCCAGAAGGAAGCTTCTTCCAAAGATAATGCACAAGAAACCCCGCAAAGAGTTTGCTGAAGACAAGCAGACTAAGGACATGGCTTACCTGTGGTCTGATGAGACCAAGAACAACTTATTTGGTTCAGATGGTGTCAAGAATCTGCGGCGGCACCCAGGTGAGGAGTACAAAGACAAGTTTGTCTTCCCTACAGTCAAGCATGGTGGTGGGATGTCATAGTTTGGGGCTGCATGAGTGATGGTGGCACTGGGGAGCTACAGTTGATTGAGGGAACCATGAATGCCAACATGTGCTGTGACATACTAAAGCAGAGTATGTTGGAAAATAATCATGGCCACACAAAAAATTGACACTTTGGACACAGTTTAGACATTTTCAACTAGGGGTGTACTCACTTTTGTTGCCAGCGGTTTAGACATTAACAGCTGTGTGCTGAGATATTTACAGGGGCCAGCAAATTAACACTGTTATACAAGCTGTACACTGACTACTTTACATTGTATCAAAGTGTCATATCTTCAATGTTGTCCCATGAAAAGTAATAAAATATTTATAAAAATGTGAGGGGTATACTCACTTTTGGTGAGATATCCCCAAAAGTTGATTCTGTTAATCTGGATTCTACATCCAGATTGGATGATTGAGCATGCATCAATACTGTATGTAAATTTTATAATTATTTTGTTTCCGTTGAACCTATTGACCTGTTATTTTAAATTGAACATAGTGAACAAAAATGCAACACCTCTTTTGGTTCATAGTGTGGAGTTTGTTGTAGCACACCTTGTTGGTGTGCTTTTGTTCGGTGTTGCACAGGTTTGAACTTGATCATGTAGGTTGTTGAAGAGGGAAAGGACGGGACAAGTCCAATCTGACTTAGTGAGGTTTTTTTCTCTCTCTCTTTGGCGGTTATGTTTGGAGAAGATTTTCTGGTTTTGGTTTGGAAAAACAGAGTTTTGGCTCGATCTTGGTGCGTTTCTCAGTTGAGCATAGGTCTTTTTTTTCCTCTTTTTTGTATATATTGTTTTTTCAAAGCATTGTGAACATTTCCCCGGTAGGTTTAGAGATATTCTTCTTTAGGATTGTTGTGAAGGACATTGTAGTGTTACAGCCAACTGTTGTTAAAGCTTTGCTTGGGAGTACATCTGTGGATCTCAAGGGAGTTGCTGGTTTATCTTGCCCCCCAGTCCATTGGGCTGTAGTACATCGATAGCAAGAGCTGTATGAAGATTAGGGAGTAGATTTGCACAAGATTAGTTAGGGGAAGTTGGTGTTAGATAGAGGGAAGACTCATTTACATATGTACATGAGAATCTGTCTGTTTTGAGCAGTGCTACCGAACTTGAACCATTTATTGCTTCTCCATCAGAAGAGTTGTTGGAAAAATGCTCCACAGAACAGCCGTTGAGACTTGTTGAGCATTATTCTGTTTCTGTGACACATAAACACCTCAAAGAACCAATCAAAGTGTCTTTGAAATTAAAGTTATTGGGAATGGGTCTTATTAAGGCTGGCCAAGAAGGGTTTTCTTCCAATTCCAGAGGAAGTGCTTTACTTCAGTTTTCTGGACTCACTTTTGAGCAACAAAAAAAGCTCCCTTTAATTGGAATTTGAAAAAATAAACATGAATTGAAAGTTAAAAGGCAAATTGAAGTTAAAATGATTCATCAGCAAACAGAAAAAACAAGGCTGGTGCATTTCTCATTTGCCTTTGGAGAAACAGGATGCTGATTTAGTGGGAAATTGTCCACTGTGCATCCTTTTGACAATAATGTTTAGTTCCTCAATTTAACAAAAAGGACCCTGATTCTTTTTTTGTTTTATTTGAGTGCGTTTCTAAAGCTAGAAACTGGTCGGGTGCTGAGTGTGAAGCTGTTGCTTCAGTGCGTCCTCAATGGTAAGGCACAGGAGGTCTTTGAGCTTTAATGATAGCCCTGATTACGCCAAAATAAAGTCAGCTGTGCTTAAAGCATATGAGCTTGTTTTGGAAGTATACAGGCAGAGATCAGAACATAAAAGAAAAGAAGTAAGCAAAGAGAAAAGAAATGGACAAACATATGTTGAGTTTGTCTGAGACTTAATACGTCATTGTAAAGGGAGGCTTGGTGCATTTAAGATTTTCCATGTTTAATGATTTTGAAGCAGTTTAAAAACATGTCACGGCTCAAGTAGCAACATATATCACTGAAAAAAGGACACAACTGCTGCTGAAGCTGCCGTGTCAAGCAAATGAGTATGCGCTGTTCCATAAGAGTGATTTTTAAGAGCGCAAAGTAATGGATGCCTACAATTACTGTCATGAAAGGGGTCACTGGAAGGCAGAATGTCCTGGGTTGCAGGCTAAAACCAAAGGAACTAAATCTGCACCTGTTACATTTGGTAGATGCAAAAAGCCTAATGATGATTTGTCCATTCCTGCTGTTTTACATGTCCATTTTATTAGGGATGGTTTTGTTTCCTTGGTAGAAGGTGAGGATAAAGTCCCAGGGACACAGCAGCCGATGACTCCTATGTAGTGAACTCTTTGCTCTCCTTCTCACAGGAATCTGACACAGGTGATTACGTCCTCAGTTGTGGGATGGGTTCTGTTAATCTTCCTGTTCCTTTGCACATTCACATTTTACTGATTTTACTGTCTTCATACACCACACTCCTATTACTTTTTGTTAATTAAAAAAAATATATTTGTAAATATTCTATTTTGTCCTTTCCCATTTTTTTCAGAGTCCATGAGTGACACTTTCTAATGGTATTTTTGATGGGACTGTTTTGGAGTACAACATGAGTAAAAAGAGTAAAAAAGTGTCCATGTTGGTATTCATTACAGAAAATATTTTTTAGACAAACTGTAACCATCCATACACCCACAGCTCAGAGAGACTGGACAACACTATCTCAATGAGAAATCAATGTTACCCCGGTTTGTTGCTGTTATCCCCATATTTTTATATTAAGGTTGTGTAGTGCAGTGAGTAAAAATAGGATATCAACCTCCTCGCGAATAGGAAAAATGTGTCTAGTTATTGCATATAACTTTTTTCTGTTTGGTGACAAATTGTGAATTGTGACAACCGGCTGATTGCTCATGCAACGCCCGCAACCTCTGGGTGACCATTTTCAGTCACGAGGCAACTATACAGGTTGCTTGTTGGGAAGCAACCTGTCTGCAAACAATCATAATCTGACTCGAGCTAATCGCAACCACTCTCAGACAGATTGGCAAAGGTTTACAAATAACTGCCATCAAACAGATTGTAAGTTTGTTGCAATCAATCTGAGTCAGTCTGCGACTTGTCACTTTGTAATAGGAGACTTGACTGAAGTTGTTGCAGCTTGGTTGTATTCTGGTTATATTCCTATTTAAACACAAAGTCGCTGAGTGCCAGTCATTTTGCAGTTAAATGACTCTTCAGGTATTTTGTTTCAGATTTGTGAGGTTCTGGCTGGACGAATGTGGCTGCTCATAGCAACAGATTTGCAACAGATGACAAAAGATATGCAATTTTTACTGATTTATCACAGTTCACTGCTGTGTTATCACAAACAGATTGCCTGTATTTGCCAAATTTACCGCATTCAATCACAAACTGATAGCAGACTGTTGCAGACTGGCTGTGTCTTGTTGCCATTTTATCTCTGACAGATCAAAGTTCTCTGAGGAAACCACCTGACTGGAAGTGGTTGCAGACTTAATGCAAGTTTGTAGCGAACATTACAATTCCATTCCACACAGTCAAAATCATGTTGGCCCTGCTGCAGGCTCCAAAAGCTAAATAAAGGATTAATGAAATGTATTTTCTTGAAAAGGAATTAAGTAACTTTTAACAAATGCTACTTAAATAATAGTGAACAGTAATTATTTTTTATGGGGACTACCCAAGGCAAGATGCCATCGAATATAAGGCACAATATCCATTGGCAGGGTAATTAAAGCATATATCATTCCAACAATATACCTTAGCTGAACAGATGTATCTTCTTTTGTTTTTGTGGTCCTTCAAAATATTTGCGAGCAATATTTTTCTCCTTAGGTAGACCATAAAGTCATACTCTTTTCCCAGGCTAATGCCTTGCAGAGACCAAAATGCAACCTTTATGCTACTGCCGGTTCGCCATTCTCATCACTACTCTGCTTCAATTTTCATCCATATTTCAGCCTCATCAGATGATTTCTGCAGTCATTTTAGTAAATATGAAGACATTATGATACAGGCAGAGCGGGCGGCCACTATATGTCCTCCTATCACTATATGTCCTCCCATTCTGCAATCTTCACAAAGCTTTCTGCACTACATCCATGCTTCAGTGCTTCTTCTGTCCCTTAATCGCTGGTCCTTAGCAGGACCACTGAATGTCATTACCGGCTCCTCTGAGCAGCTGACAGACACATGCTGGGGCCCAGGAATGGCATGAGCTCCCCAAAAATCTCATTACCACCAAGTCACATACGTAACTGAGAGAATGAAACAGGATGTCCAGTCTCACACCATCTTCATTACATACCCCGCTGTGTCACTGGGAGGGCAAACTGTCTGAAGACAAATGGTCATCCCATTCTTCTTCTACTTGTCAGCCCTATTATTAAAGTTCACAAGAGCTTTACCTCCTGTGAAAAGCTAACTTGCTCTCCACATTTTCAAATCACTAATGCCTTTGGAGAGCATGCAAAAGCCAATTTGTCGTATACTATCATTATATCATAACTTAACAATTGGCATTCATCTGCATCTGTTACATGTACATGTGATTGAAATTCATTACAAACTGAGCTTATCTAATCTTAAAGTATAAAATCCAAACTTTGCAACAATTTGGGAGCTCAAGTTGTTGAAAACTGTAGGTCAAGGTTAGTACAGAACATTCATCATCAGCTGGTATTTAATTCACCACGTTCACAATTAGATTTCTGCCTCAAAAGATGACAGAAATGTTTCTTGATTAAACTGCAGCTTTTTACTTTTCCAGAATAATGGATAAAATGTGCAGTAAAAATATAAATTATTTGTACTTTTTTTTTGGCTGATTTTGAGATCTTAGCAACGGCAGCAAAGTGTGCATGTGTGTTAAACAGGAACACTTCTTTAATATTTTATTTCATATAGTCTTATTAGAAATTGTTTTAGGAAATGTCCACATGTCCTGGATGTGAGCTACACACATGTTCTTACGACATATCCTACTTCATATCATATCTCTCTCGAGTTGAACACAGGATACACGGACTAGGCAGGCGAATCTGTTCAGTGCTGGAAGACTGGCAGCACAGGGCTGCTGTCTACATGGGCTAACCCCCCGCTTGAGGTGTTTTTTTCTGTTCTCACACTGCTCTCCCCTAGGAGCTCAGTGTGGGAGGAGTTCTTTTTGCTCCTCCTCTTTCCTCATGTTTTTGTACCTCTCTGACCTGTCTTCCCAATGTTATTTCTGTGTATTCCGTGTATGGTCGGAACGGGTGCCAATGATGGCACATGATGGACAATTTCCCTCTGGATAAATAAAGTATTATCAATCAGTATGAATTATGTCTTATCTAAAATGTACCTCCTTAAACATTTTTTTATTGTTACTGGAAGGATTCTATACGATAATAAAATCATCATCAAGCCCCACAACATAGTTTCATATTACTGAATGAAGAAAAGGAAACAAGATTCAGGATTCATATTTTACAGGATCCATCCACACATACAAAAAAAAAAAATCTTAGTGAGTTTGAGTGTCTTGTCTGTTACACCGACAACCTTGATAAACAGGACACCTCTAAAGAAATGTTACACTTGCGGGCTGTTGGCTTTGTGACTGATGGCACAGCTGCTGTTATGGTCTGATCCAAAAGGAGCAGCTAACCTAACCGGAAGATCATTCACTGCACAAAGCACAAAATAGAACTTGTGACTCATGATACTATAAAATATACAGACTTGTGTAATATTTGGATATTTACCTTAATTTTTCTCTCAAAGTCTAAAAGTCTGCTGCTCATCTCAGTAAATGGAATAGGAGTTTTCTTTATCTCTCAGGAAATCTCTAGAGAAGGAGAAAAAAAACCTGACACCTTGCAGATGACCCTTTAACAGGAAAACAGAAAATGAAGGCAGACAGTCTTAGTCTGTGTAGGCATTTAATGCTGGGGAAGTATATCTCTACATATGCTAACTCATGTGCCATCCATGGCTAACCTCATTGTCAGCATGGTGTTGTATTTTGAGATTAACTAACGTAAAAGTTAAAACAGCATTTAACCTTCTGTTGTTTGTCTAATTACATCCAGTATCTCCACGAGAAAATACAAATCATGAGACTGAAATATTCTTCCTAAAGTCATTATCTCTGAGTTCTTAATTTTAGCTAAAATTCACCATTATGCTGTATGCATTTCACCGATACCAGCAATTAATATAGGCTTCCATAGCTCACTTTGATTCCATAAAAATTAGTATTAAACAGAATTCTGCTATATCATCATCAAGACATTGAATTACATGGGTTTTCTTGGGTTTCCCCCAATCATCCAGCGTCTTGTATAATCGGTACACTGAAAGCTGTTCTGGTGAACAGAGGGACCCATCTAATTACAATGACACTGCTAAAATCTAGGTTGATGTCAAGTATTCAGTCATGATTCATATATGTATATATCAACTTGTTCTTAAAAATGAACCTAGTAAGACACGTTTTCCTCTTTAGTGGCAGTTCCTGCTTTTTTTCATTTTTATTATTAATCTATTAATAATCTAATAACCATTTTGCTTTAAAAGTTGTTTTGTATAAGATGATATAGTCATGTTCAGCAATTTAAGTTTCCTGTTGGTTATTTGAAATTAAATCTTCAAAAGGACACCTGAGCAGTCCAGATCAAAAGTTTAAGAGGACTTAAATCATATCATATCATACCAAAAATCATATTTTGCATGGTTGGATCTTAAAAAGGTTCCAAGTAGAGCTTCAGCATGTAACAAAAAGAAATGGGAGTGAGGCAAAAATCATTTCTTCGAGCATGCAATTTATTGAAACAAACAGGCAAAAAGCTCCACTGGTATTGTTGATCACTTCAAGAATTTGCTGCAGCCTGCTTGACTCAAGCATTTCCAGGAGGTGAGTGGGAACATTTCTCTAAGTGGTGAAGAAAGCTGCGGGAAGGGCATCTAATGTCTGCAACTGTTCGATCCCCCAGCTCTCTGTTGTGGTCCTTGGGCAAGACACTTTACCCTACTGCCTACTGGTGTTGGCCAGAGGGGCCGATGGCGCGATATGGCAGCCCCACTTCTGTCAGTCTGCCCCAGGGCAGCTGTGGCTACAACTGTAGCTTGCCTCCACCAGTGTGTGAATGTGAGAGTGAATGAATAGTGGAATTGTAAAGCGCTTTGGGTGCTTTGAAAAGGGCTCTATAAATGCAATCCATTATTATTGTAGCACAGCCTCAAGATGTAGTTGAATGCAAGCTTGAGCTAAAACACTA
>VUQR01035113.1:19542-36478 GCA_015108515.1 Hemichromis elongatus | reverse complement strand
CCACAGTCACCATTTTGCAGTCCAATAAACAACACATTTGGGATGTGGTGAAGTAGTAGATTCAACCATGACACTGTGTGATCACGTCAACATGGACCAAAAACTCTGAAGAATGTTTCCAGCAACTTTTTAATTCTGTTCCATAAAGAACTGAGACAACTAATAAAGTGACTGGTGAGTGTATATATGATTGAAAATGAGGAAAACCACAGATGCCCTTTAAACCTGCCTTACTTTCATCCACCTTGTAACTCGAGCCGACTCCAAGAAGAACCTGTGATGTTTAATCAAGAGCCCCATAAACTCATTCATCTGGTCCAGTTCTCATTTTGAATGTGCTCAGTGGCGGACATGTAAACTTGCTAAACAGGTCTTGGCAGAGTTTGCTGTGCTTGTAGATCAGTCAGTGTTTGTGTTTGTCAGCAGCTGAGTATACAGTTTAATTCTTAAAGTTCTTGCTGTGAAAGAGATAAGAGACTTAAATCTAGCCTACAAAGGGGGAAAAGTACAATCAGTAAAGAAAACGGGATGTTATTACCTAAAATCATCAGCCAACGTTGTGGTCTGAAGCAGGAGTGGGGGGTTTTCACTTTAATAGAAGTATGTGCTGTACTTTTTAGATGCATGCAATCTGTTTCATCACAGATCACAAAAGGAGGATCATGAGGTTATGAACAACAGTAATGTCACATGGTGTGACTCACAGACCTGTGGGTCACACCATGGCAGGTTGAGTAACTTTCAGGATGTAAAGTGTCAGCTTTGAAGGCACAGTTTGTTTACCAAATGTGTCCATGTCAAAATATTACATTTAAAAGAAAACCTTTGAATAAAACAACAGTAAATTCCTACAGTTACAAATAAAGTTATCCTAAAACCAGCATTTGCCAACAATTGATAAATGGTAAAACTCCTCATAACTGGCTTCTTTCTTCTGTTATGGAGGAAGTTAACACATTGTCTGGTATAATGAGTCGTGAACCCCGAGTAATTAGAGGAAAGGCAGTGTTCACGATTAAGTACGTAGTAACGTATGCTTAAATAAAATAATTCAACGTGCTGCAGAAATGCGATAAACGTGTTTGGTTCAGGATTTATCACCGTGCATCAGCGAAACCTCCAGCACGGTGAAATGTCGCATGTTTTTCACTTTCTCCTCCCCAGCCACAAACTGCTGGGCCTCGGTCATATGACAAGGACAGATCCCTCCTCAGTGCCCTGCCCCGCGTCTTTATGCGCAGCGGCTGATAAAAAAAATAAATAAAATAGTTCCGCGTAAAATAAAAGAAAAAGAAAGAAAGGCAACGTTGATCTGTAATCTCTTCATGTGCTGTTTATTTCAAGATTATTATTATTATTTTCTTCTTGAATAGGCGTCGATTATCATCTCACCGTCGACGTTAAAGGGGTTTAAAACAAGGTGAGGTACGCCCCTGCGAACTATCCTTTCCTCTACGTCATGTTGTTATTGTATCCCTCCGCTGCAGTCGCACTAGGAAAACAGCTGTGGTGAGGCTAAGGCTAGTTAGCGTCGTTTGTGTTTGTGTGTCCGCGATTCGAGTCCTTACTTAAGCAACCCGTACCACCGCGGAGTGACCGACTTGTTGTCTGTCATCTCTTTTAAAGATGAAGTTTCAATACAAAGAAGAGCATCCCTTTGAGAAAAGGCGATCCGAAGGCGAGAAAATAAGGAAGAAGTATCCGGACAGGGTGCCAGTAAGTAGCTAATGTTAGCACCTTGACAGCTAGCTATGTTGCCTTGCTTTTCCATTGCTGTCAGGCTAATGTCGTTATGCTTACCGTTTTATTTTTATTACTAATTTAAGCTTAAAATCTAAATGTGATTTTGTAGTGAAATTTAACCCAAACATTATATTGCTTTTTTTTTATTGCCACGTTGTAAGCGCCACACATGGTAGCTAACAACGGCAGAGGTTAAGTAGGAATTTCGGCCGCTTTGAGCAGGCCAGCAGGTGATCTCCGTGTTATTCTTCCGTGAATCATCATTGGTGGCCAGATAATGGTGGTTTTGACTGTGACGTTGGTTACGGTGAAGACATACAGGTGTGCACAGACTCTTTTAGCGGTTTGTAGCTGGATGTTGAAACGCAGTAGTGCGCCTTAAAATAGATGCTGTCAACAAAACGGGGTTGTTTACATCGCCCAGCTTCTTGGAGATAAATCATAAAGGCTTTCCCCAGTTAGTCTGGCCTATCGAGGCCGTCTGTGTCACAACTATCAGCTGATTTAATGTGGGGATTTTGGTGGGGTGTTTTTCAGTAAAGTATGACGAAATTCACTTATTTTTCAATCGTGATCACTTTTAAGCTTTCGTTTTACAGTCCTTCAATCGTAGCTTACTGTGAACTTGTTCGGTGGCTACAACAAACAATTAACCATCACAGACAATTAACAACTGCTTGCTTTCTCTATTTGGCCATTAAATGGTGAAAACAGTCATTAACAAATTCCCAGAGACCCAGATGACATTTACAGATGTCGTTTGGTCTGATCATTTGAATTCAAACTCTCATTCACCATCATAAGATGATACTGACAAAAAATGTCACATCAGGTGCTGATTCATTAGAAAAAGACTGTGTGTGTGAGGGGGGGGCTGATTAATTGCGGAGTCAGTCCTTACTTTGTGGGCAAGTGATATTTTACCAGTCCTATTTTTAGACTGGAGAGAGACTTAAGGAGGTTTAGTAAGGAAGGCGTTCAAAAATTAAACCGCACGTCTGATAGCTGGGGTGTAAATATGCCAGGTTCTTTCCAACACTGAAATACTTTTTCAAAATATAATTCGGGTTAAATTAAACACTTCGTCTGGGCGCCCGCTCTCGCTTGACTGACAGTTTGGTAAACTCTCAGATCCCCTTTCTGAGGCAATGAAGCAAACAACATATTTCACCCTCTACACTCGCAGCACATGTATTAAAAACACGTTGTTCACCAGTTTGTCTGTTTGTTTTTTTTTACCCAGGTAATTGTGGAGAAAGCACCCAAAGCCAGAATAGGAGATCTGGACAAGAAGAAGTACCTTGTCCCCTCCGACCTGACAGGTAAACATTGCATTAGAGTATAAAAAAGTTGTTTACTTCTATTTCAGAGCAGTAATGTCACATCTGAAATTTCTACTATTACATCCTCTCTCTTTCATCAGTGGGTCAGTTTTACTTCCTCATCCGGAAAAGAATCCACTTGCGAGCTGAGGACGCGCTCTTCTTCTTTGTAAACAACGTCATTCCACCCACCTCAGCTACCATGGGATTGTTGTACCAGGCAAGAGTCCTGTTAAGCTTTCTGCTCATTCACATTATGGCCTAACCAGCATGCTGCCTTTGGTTTTTCCTCCTTAGCCTCTCCCTACATTATTGATGTCGCGCTAACATGTTTCCTTTTTCTTTCTTTCTTTTTTTTTTTTTTTCCCCCTCCCCTCAGGAGCATCATGAAGAGGACTTTTTCCTCTACATTGCCTACAGTGATGAGAGTGTGTATGGGGACAGCCAAAGGGAAATCTGATCCCACTTCTACCACTACCCACCTTTCTGAGACCTCCACATCCATTCATTCATTTAAATATTAAATCCAGCTCAGCAGCCTACAATTCCCAGAGTGAATATGTCAAATGCACTTTCACCACCCATACATTACCCCTCTTGCATCCAATTCTGTCTTTATTACTCTGTAGTCTGAATTGTATTTGTCTCCCGCTTTTCTTTTCAGCAGTAACTCAGCGGTCTAATGGCCAGTTCAATTTCTAGTGTCAAAACCGATCATACTTAAAAACAATGAGAGAGACTAATGAAATAATGCTAGAAATAGGCCATTACTATAGCTACTCCAGGTTTAAGGGAAGAGGGGTTTAAATCGGGTGTTATTTAGAATGAGCGCAATTCATTTTTTTTCTGTTCACTTTTGTTAGTTTGAGCTTAAGTTTGAGCGGAACTCTTTCACTAGGAATAAACAAACTAAAGTGTCGAAATGTATTTAAAAGCATGATAAGGAGAATTTAGCTTGCTGCCCTTGCATTGGACCTTAGCAAGGAGTATAATAGAATTCAGACTAATCATCCTCTGCTTTCAGTGGTAAGACAATTATGTTGACTGCTAATGATTATTGTTGTTATTGTTGTTCATTTTTAGATGGCTTACTTTCTAAGGGTCGTGTAAAGCTGAGTGCAATTTTTTTTCTCTTTTTTTTTAAGGGTTTTTTTTTGTAAGAAAAATATTACAATTTGAACTCTGTATACAGCTGCATTACTGGCTCTTTCTCTCTATTCATGACCATACATAATAAAATGTGATGAAAAAATATCTGCTTTGTTTTTTGGTCTCTTTGCTACAGGGTAAAAAATAATTACGCTTTTATTTATTTATTTTTTGCCACATGAATTGTGCCTTTAATGAAACGTTACACTGGTTAATTTCACGCTGTGCTCTTTGTTGAAGTTACAGTCCGCACAACATACAAAAACCTGAACTAGTGATTTAGTTCACTTTTCCTCTAGTTGCGTGGGTTGCTTAATCATATCAGCTTCTGTTGCTGCACTGATAATCTGACTTGCAAAGTCAGGCATGTCCACGTGTGTGCTCATAATTTTTTTTTTTTTTTTCATATGCAAGAAAGCCATTTGACTCCAACATCTATTCTTTCCTCCACCTGCTTTCTTTGAGCATTACGACAGTAGACTGGTAAGACAGGGAGCAACAAGAAAAAAAAAATGTTGGGAAGGAAACTCTGCTGGAGCTCAGCAGGTTGTCTACTACTTAGAGGGTTGGAAGTTTGATCCGAGGCTTCTCTAGACTACAAGTCAAAGTATGTTTAGCCAAGATACTAAACCCCAGTTTGACCTCAGTACATTAGAGTGTTAGGTAAAAAAAACTGTTTGGGTGAATGAGACTGTAGTAAGAAAGTGCTTTAAATGCTCTAATAGTTAAATATTTCTATAAAAATAGCAAATAACTAAGGTGTATGAAATGCAAGTATTAAAATAAAAACATTTCAGACTGGGGAAAAATAAAATGGGACGTAATTTACTGTTGTAATAAAGTTACTCGTGTTTTGGCAATGAGATCAAATTGGTTAGTCCACATTTGGCACGAGGGGGCTTTAGTGTTTCCTAAATCTTCCCCTTGATAGAAGATCAAATATGTTAACTGTCAAATCAAGAAATAAAACCCGGCACACACAAAATTGCTAGAAAGTTTAATTTTGGTGACGTCAGCGTGAGATCCGTCGCATTGCAATTCAAGACTACATCTCCCAAAGTGCACTTCGAAGCATGACCGCGTTCTTTGAACCGGAAATGCAACAGCATCCCCGGTCTGGAAATCGCTCCGTCTGTTTATGTTTTGTGGGAGAAGTTTTGATTTTTATCTGTTTTAGCCGCTCGAGTGCTTTCAAGCTGAAAACCGTCAGACGGTTATATTCTTAATAAAAGACTCACAACGAAATAAAAGTAAGCTTTTTTACAGTTTTATCAGCACTGAAAAGTATACCATGGACGGTAAAATGCGTAACGCAGTTAAGCGCTCTGCAGCTAGCCGAGTCTAGCTAGCGTTTGTTCCCGGTTATGTTTAAATATATATTTTTAGTTAGTGGTTTACATATGTAAGCCATCAGTTGTAATATTAAATTGCTGTGCTTTCTGTTGGTGCATTATACTCTAAATATCGTCATATATTGGGAGGTACAGCTGTCTGTGCTAACTGAGGCCGTTATCGGCTAACTAGCGAGGCCTGCGGTTGTTACATCTGTTTGGCTGAGCGTAAATAATGCACATTTTGATGTAGTTGAATGAACTTTGAATATTTCCTCTAACCTTGTGGATTCATGAGTGATATTTTGACCCACACCAGCTGGCCCCTCCACTGCCTGTCACAATGCCCGCCCTGCTTGAGAGACCCAAGCTGTCCAACGCGATGGCCAGAGCTCTCCACAAACACATCATGAGGGAAAGAGAGCGCAAGAGACAAGGTGCTCTCTCATTGTGTGTGTGTGTGTGTGTGTGTGCACGTTTTAGTTGTTCAGCCTGAGTGTGTCACATGTGACACCTTTAAGGATTCTTGTAGAAGTAAGCAAGCACCGTTAAGAGGTTGATCTGTATTTGGATAGGAAATACTATTGGTCACAATTAAATGTCAGCCAACCAGAGTACAAATTGTTTTTAGCATTTAGTCAATAAAACAAATGAATTAAGTTTTCTTGTTCTTTGTAATTCTGGAAAATTTGACGAAGGTCTGCCTTATTTAGATTAAAATCCTGTGTGTATGCATGTATCCTATCCATCAATGATTGTGATTTACTGTGTAATAATACACTCACCTGCTGGTTTGTTAGGTAAAAATATATAATCAGCCATTGCATTTACCATATCGACATGGTCAGGATGACCTCCTGAAGTTCAAAGTGAGCATCAAAATGAGGAAGAAATGTGATTTAAGTGACTTTGCTAAGATAATATTAAAACCATGGTATCACTGAATGCACATCGCGTGAAACCATGAAGCAGATGGGTTAAAGCAGCACGGGTCACCGTTCCTATCAGCCAAGGACAGGAAACTGAAGCTACATGAACATGTGTCAGCTTCCAGCAGGATATCACACCATGTCTCTAAACTCAAATCAAAGTCAGACCGGTTTCTTGAACATGACAGCGGGTTCACGGTACTGAAACAGCCTTCACAGTCACCTGATCTTAATTTAATGGAGCACCTTGGGATGCTTTGGAACAAATCACGAATGTTCAGCAGGTGTGTGATGTGTCATGTCAACACGGATGAATGTTTCCAGCACATTGTTGAATATGTCCAGTAAAGAATTAGGACAGTTTTAAAGGAATAAAGGGGTTCAACCATATACTAGCAAAATGTAACTAAAAAAGTGGCTGGTGAGTGTATACGTTACAGCTGTCTGCCTGCAATTTGCTCACCTGCTCCTTGGTCATAAAACTAAAAGGCAATCAAAAAAAAGTAGCTACACTATACTCCCCTTAATAAATATACTTTTTTCAGAGGAGGAAGAGGTGGACAAAATGATGGAGCAGAAGATGAAGGAAGAGGAAGAGAGGAAGAGGACAAAAGAGATAGAGGAGAGGATGTCCTTGGAGGAAACGAAAGAACAGGTTTGAAATGTGACATTTTAGCTAGACCGTGCTCCCAGCTCTATACAAAACAAAGTCTGCGTGTTCTTACACTGTGATTTCCTCAAACATCAGGTGATGAAGATGGGGGAAAAACTTCAAGGACTACAGGAAGAGAAACATCAGCTCTTTTTACAGCTCAAGAAAGTTCTCCACGAAGAAGAGAAGAGACGAAGAAAAGAGCAGAGGTTTCTTTATATATATTTCACTTAGTTTGTTATTTTATTGAAGTATTTTTTAAGTGTTGGTTAATCTTTTTGGTCTCCCTCTTTAGTGACATTACAACTTTGACATCAGCGAGCTACCAGCCCAGTCTGCCCATGCACCCAGGACAGCACCTGCTCAGCATTCAAGGTGAGAAGTGTTCCAGGTTCTGCGTGTTGCCAGAGTTGTCGTTGTTTTTCAAATAGTGACATTCTCCTTTTCTCTCCTTCAGGAAGTCCAGTCAACCACAGCAGACCTGGCCCACTGCTCGGAGAAAGGAGCAAACAGCTGTTCCCAGCTGCTGTCATCCCTGTGAGTAAAATGTGTGTTCCACTTAAAGAATTCAAACAAATCTAAAATGCTTCTTAAAGCGTTTACATGTGCACGTTGTCGTCTTTTAGGCACGTCATTATCAGACGCCTAGCTTCAGTTCAGGCTCTGCAGAGCATGGTCAGTTCAGCGGAGGTCAGGGGGTCCACGAACCCTACGGAGTGGCTCAGGCTCAGCACCCTTCCAGCTACGCCCCTGGACCCTCAGTGCCAGTCAGTTTCGCAAGCAGCTCTCAGATCAGAGGTAAGATGAGAGGAGATTTCTTTGTTGTCAATGCGTACAGTAAAAATATAAGTGCTCTCACAGTGACATGACCTAAGTCCAGTCATATATAAGCACATTGGGTAAAGGTGTAAAACAACAGAGCACAGTGCCACGCTGTTTGTGCGTTAGAGTGCACAAACATGTGCTATACACTAGTTGTAATTGTGTAAGAGGTCATTTTGTTCTTTAATGTTCAAACAGTGTTCTCTAGCTGCACAGTGAACTCCCAAAGAAATGAATTATCAGCATTATATGTATGTGGGATAACTCCGCCTTTACTTGGATTTCAGGAGTTGACGTAGAAGAATATCTGAGCCGGTTGAAGGCTGCTGTGTCAGGATGGGCTTGTTCAAATATCGTTGTGAGGGTCGAGAGGGAGGGTATACCCATTGTTCAAAGGTTAAGGAAGGCATTCTAGTAGTTTTAAGGTTATATTGTTTTTTGAGTCGACACAAATAAGCATAATACACAAAAATATAGCTAAAGTTAAACAAATATTAAGAAAATGAAATTGTTTGAGTCTTTACGTGGTTCAGAGAACATTGTGACCTCTGGCAAGCAGTAGATCATGTATGTGTGTGTCTGTGTGTAGTCTGACTCATCAGGCTTCATTTTAGTCCTGCTTCAGAGCCCTGTGGGTGTTTTGAATTTGAAGAGAAAGGGAAGAGTGTCCAACCAATCAGAAGTTAGAAACAGTGCTGGTATTTTAATATTTGTTCGTTGGCATAAAGAGAAATGCTTTTGATGAGCAAGATGCATGTTTGAGTAGGCTGAGCTCATCTCAGCCCACAGGTACCGCAAGTCTTAGCTGATTTTGATTGACATAGACGCGTACATTGTGTTTATACAAATCAACTACGAAATCATTTCTCGCACAGTTTGAAACTCTCGTCTCAAACAGTCTAAACTGACAGTCCAGCCGACAGCTTTCGCTTGTTGAAAGCACTCCGATTTCAGCCGAAAAATAAAATCCCCCACTGAGTGCGAAGTCATTTTTTTAAGCTCTTATTTTCCAAATGTGGATGCACTGTGGACTCGGTGATATGTTGTTCAGATGCTGCCGTGGCGCTAGGAATGTCGGAAACCCGCTGATGGATCATTAAAGCAATCAGATCACAGTGAGATGTATTGATTGTAATGACTTTGCCTTTTTCCCCACAGGCGCATCTGCATTTCAAGCCATGCAGTACCTCCCTCACCAGCAGGCTGGTTACCCTGTTCATAGTCACTTCACCTCCCAGCAAGGTGGGTTTCACTGCTGCAATTATACCTATGTCTAATTGCAAGATCTAAGTCAAATTCAGAGGAGTTGTAAAGTAACCTGACCACGTTCTGCAGGATACATCCCTGGAGCAGGAATACCCCTGCAGAAGCAGCTGGAGCACGCTAACCAACAGTCGGGCTTTACTGACGCAGTAAGACCATTTCACTTTTAGATGTTGTGATGCAGAAACAGTAGATGTTGCTGGAAAAGTTAGGCTGGAATATTAAATTTTACATGAGGAACATTTCCTGTTGATTCTATTCAAATGAGACCAAACATAAAAATAAACTCTCTGTGACATGCAGTCGTCTAAATTCAAATTCAAAACGTCTAGAAGTTGTGCCATTAGCTGATTACAGTTTTCCTTCTGTCATGTCAGAGTGGTTTGAGGCCCATGCACCCCCCAGCCATGCACCCTTCTGCCCCGGGTCTGCTGCCCACATCGTCGATGGCGGTCCAGATCCCTACTGCAAAGGTGAACCCCCCAAAACACACTCACCATTGTGTTATGGGGCCCAGTAACTCTTCTTTTTCTGTATTACGCCTAAGAAAATGGCGTGTTGTGTCACATGACTGCATAAGCTCTGGTGTTATTTAAAGAGAGTAAATTTGGTAGTACCCTGCAGTGATGAGCTCTAAAACCTGACAGGTCTGTTACCGTGGCAGCGGGCTTTCACCGGGTGGCCGTCAGACTTTTAAAAAGATATTCAGTTGTCTTTAATTCATATTGCTGAGTCCTAAACGTATCTAGACCGTAGGCGTTTCCAGTACGCACTAGCAGCTGTTTTTCACCACATCTTTATTCATTATGATCATCTTCAACTTAAGCTGCGTTGTCCTTTTGAATGGACCGGTGCTGTATGTTGTCGGGTATTTAAAACTTGAGATTTTATGTAGGACAACAGTAACGTTTTTGTTTTCTGTTCACATTAATAAACACATTTTACAGCGTTCATAAACTCAACCCATTCATTGTTTTTCACCTTTATACTCATCTGAAACTAAAACAGTAGGTTTTCACTTTAGACGTGTATCTTCAACTTATTTATGCATGCAGACAGCCCATTCACAGCTAAATAGTAATCCTGTTAAGACACTGTTTTTAAGATGCTTCCAGATTAGAGGTGAACAAAGAAAATGAATAATAGAAAACGTGCCTCAGAACTAAAAGTGACATCTTTATTTCCCATTCTGGTTTTTCTGCCACCATCCTATTTTTTATTTGTTTGTTTTTTCTATACGTGGTACCTGGTGAATAAACTTAACTGAAGGAAACTTTTACCCCGGTTGTTTATAAGAGATAAGTGCATTATTATGTTTTTCTTGTAAATATATTAAGTATAAGTAAAGTCTGAGCTTCATTAATGTTCCGCTTCTTGTCTTTCTTGTGATCACGGTTCCTCTTTCCTTCGCCAGGCTCCGTTCCAGAGCTCTCCCCAGAGCGCGCCCCGTCATAGCTTCCTGCCCCACAGCCAAAGCGGGCAGAGGTTTTACCACCACGGCAAGTAGATCATCAAACCCACCGGTGCTCAAGTTCACTCAAGATTGTGGCGGTCCTGTTGGCGCTTATATGGCTTTGTTTTGTTTTTTTATAAGTAGGCTGTATTATGCCACATGATCTGTTTTATTCCTTGTATAGTTTCTTTTGAATTTTTTTTTTTTTTTTTAGCTTTCTTTTAATGTTGTTAATAAGCTACTAAGCGGCTCTTCAACATATGTGCTGTGAGCTTCAGACTCATATTTTACTTCAATTAATGTTGTTATTTTACCTGCACTGTGAAGCCATCATCGAGGTGCTTATGTGCGTTTAACTGTTAGTAACACTGATAAAAGCCAGACTGCACGGTCCAGAGCCGGTTCTTCATATTGACACAAGTGTCCAGTTTCTCTCAAGTTCCTTTTCTCACTAACAAGTAGCAGGAAGTAGAGGAGAACTTGTACAGTATGTGGATTACGTTGATGTTTCTGATCTCTCTCTCTCTCACACACACACACTGATGAACACTACAACAGTCTAAAAACTCCAGATTAACTGAAAGATTGTTTCATAGTGTTACCAGAACGTAAGAGAACCATTTTCTGTCTCAAGTGTTTCCCATCATCCCTCACAGCTTCAATCAGGTTTAGGTCTGGTCTAATTTTTTTTAAGCTTTTGCTTAAATGTTGTTAAATAAACAATGAGCAACAGCCAACAGTTTGTGTCGTCTTTATTTGTTTTGGCCAAGAAGACATTCTGCACAGTTTGGACTGGCTGTATGAACACAAAGTAAGGACACCAAACCGCCACGACTCGTCCGCCTCCCGAATCACTGCTCAGTTTGAGAGTATGACAAATAATACTCCAAACCGTGACGTGAAGTGGAGTTTTGGGTAGCAGACTTTAAAACAGACAAATGAATTTCTCCTTGAAGAGGACAAAAACACGCCGAACCTCGGTGTGCCATGTCAGTAACCTTTGTTTAACAAACAAACTAAGGATGATAAAACAGGAGAAGGAGGGGGCGGGGCTTGTTCAGGACCCCGGTGCGGAAATGGTGGCATACAGAAATACAAAATCGTCATGTATTTGTATGGCACACGCTCAGCAAGCCTCAACAGAACAATGTAGGTGTGGAGTTGAAGCCCTTTATAAACCGGGGACAAATAATAGTCATGACGTTAACAGCTCGCCCCAGAAGGAAAGTAGCTACTCAAACATACGCCACCTCCATCTTTAGTGAGACCTACCACTACGCCTGCACACGTGCATGTACATGGAGTATGTTTTTTTTTAAAGGTTTGACGTTTCCAATTATTTATTAACTAACTGAACCCGAAGCAGGGACAGAAAACAGAGTGAAAGGGACAGAGTATGAAAACAAAGAGGGAGAATAACATTGACGAGGCAATATCCCCTCCTTTCCCCAGGTCCAGTGCATCTCGATTACCCCTGAAACAGAACTGGAAGAAGGGAGGGAGGAATGAGAAGAAAGAGGAAAGGAGAAGTCAGGAAGGAAGATGCTTAAGAAAAAAAAATTATATATATATATATGTATATATATGTCCTTAGAGATGTACTTTAATGAGATGGTTTAACCGGCCTCTGCAGAGGAAACATTGCACCAAAACAGTCACTTTATTCTACAGCCCACAGTGTGCAGGTGATTTACAGGAAAGAAAGTGCATAAAACAGGTTCGACCCGACAATTACAACAGGGCTGCGAGCTGCTTCTTAAGAAACACAGGAAGTAACAGGCTGTAAAATGAAGTGTAACCCACAGGAAAAAAGATAAACACTGATCAAATATTACAATATTAACTTTCAGCTTTTCATTTATATTCCATATTTCTACATAAAAATGATACACATGCTCTTAATAGTGTTACTGTGAAACAGAAGTATACTAAAGGAAGGGTTCACCCCAGACTTGACAAACTTCTATGTGTTTTCCTCGGGTTTGTGGTGTTTTTTTTTTTATCCATCTAGATTGTTCTGGTGTGAGCTGCCCAGTCCTGGCCGTAGAGATGACCTGAATGGCACCCATCCTGTGATGATCATAGTGCCAAAAGAATGTGTTAATATAACCCAACAGTAATACATCTGAAGAGAAATCCTGACCTGACTGTGCTTTAAAAAAAAAAAAAAGAGTCCACAAGCCTCGATGTGAGCAGTTTAATGCACGGACTATTTTCCTTCTGAGGTTCCAAATTGAAACCAGCATCCACGAAGCATGCTGTGTTTGCAGTCAAACCTGATCCCGGTGTGAAAGCAACATGTCGATGTTTCCACAAGGAATGGAATTCCCTAATTTCAAAGCAACAATGCAGATCATATCACTACAGAAGCAGCTTAGTGTCTGTTTTTAATGTGACGGATAACAAGGTTAGCTACAAGGTGGCCGTGTAGACGCAGCTACGCAAAGTCTACTCCACGAACACAGATTATTATTATTTATTTTATTTTAATATCAACACTTTTATATCAGTTAAATTTTTCTACAAGTACATTCTGCCTTGTTTGTTGGTTGGTGAACTTCGCTTGGCTGGACTGTTAAAACTGAAACTGATACTTGGTGTTTTAAAAGTCCGATATTCCAATATATCAACTAATTTTTTTTTTTCACACATGCGAAACATGTTGTGGTGTGTGTAGTTTTTAGTTTATCAGTGTCGTTTTTTTTTGTTTGTTTGTTTTTTTAAGTTTATTGACTCGTTTACGCGTTGCCTAACTCTGCTCGAATCAGCTGGTTGTAGTATGCAACCTTCCAAACATTGAGTGTTGCCCACAAGTTCCACAGGGCCCTCTGGTGGACAAACTTCGCAACATCAACATTCACAACAGGGCTGTAGGGTGTTTCTCCCATCTGTTTATTACTGTTACTTACACTGATAGCAGAATAACTAATAATGGCTGATAAAATACCAGCATATCAACATAATATCAATAAATCAGTCGGTCTGTATTTACGAGCACCACTTTTGTGCTCCCCCAGTGTTAGCATTAAAAACCCTGTGATGCAATTACCTCATTGTTTTATCTGTTAACACGGTAGGGAAAAATAAATCAATCACCGAATTCGAGATCAGGAGTTCAATTTGCCTTCGGGATGTGTCCTTTTTCTTCTTCTGCTCCGTCTCTCTGGTGAGGATTTTTTGTTTTCCTGTAATTGACAATCGATAATCTGAAACCATTGTTGGACCTAACTTTTTCTTGTAGAAGAAGAACGTCTACATGAGGTTTAAGAAGTATGTTTAGTAGGCGGCTGACTATTTTTCATCCAAGACTAAATATCAAGAAACACCAAAATGTTGACAAAGAATAAGAATGCAGCTAGTTAATTAGCTAATTATTAATAACTGCAAAAACACAGGAAGCAATCTGCCAGTCATGCATTGCTTTATAGACTTTACAAGCTCTGGTTGCCCAGGTAACGTAAGGTATTTGCTACCAGGAAATAAGCCAATCAACAGTATCCTGTAGCTCAACAGCTTACTGTGACTAGCTAGCAGTGGGCTACTTCTGACAGCTAAGCCAAGGCGGGACATCGATGTTTACAAGGTGCCACTAGATCAACACTCTTGCCTAAGGTACACCCACGTGTCCTTCTGCACAGCACAGCTGTAGTTCCAGAGAAACAAAACAGTTCCTACATGAAACTGCTCACAGCAAAGTAACACCAGTTTTCTATTCTTTCTTTTTCTCTCCTTCAATGGTGTGTCAGGGGTCAGGGGACGTAACACAGCGTCATGGATTCTGATGACTTTTTCAAATGTATTTTTTAGTACTTTACAGCACGGAGAGTGGCATTTAGTTCCACTATATTAAAGAGAAGGTAGCCGATATCCAAAACCAGCCAACTCGTGCTAACGTAGTCTAGATGCATAAACAGCACTACCGGTGGAAACACATATTTGATTTGGGGGTGAACTGTTTCTTTAAAGGGGTAGGCAAATCCACGGGGGCACCCTGCTTGGTAGCCACCACCTCAAACTGTTTTAAATTTGAAAAAATTTGCAAAATTTGTTACATTTTCTCAGCTGACATGACTAATATATCCAGTCCAAACAAGTATATACACAAAAACATGAATTCATATTTAAAAACATATTTCCAGTATAGTGCATATTTGTAATTGTAAATAAGGTCATATTTATTTATTTTTAATAATAGCAAAGGCCAAATGCATACAGCAAACCTCAGCCTCGGATCTTGAGTTGCCTTCCCCTTGCTTCACGACATCTGTACATGACTTGACGCACACATCGCACTGGCATGGCGCATGCTGATGGTTTGTGGTGTAATGACCGAACACACGCACATACATAATTTTACATGAGACGCGCGCACACACACACACACACACACACTTGTCTTCAGGCAGGCTTGGGTCAGGGCGACGGTTGCGGGAGGAGTTAGAGAACAGCTGCGTGCTGCCACAGCCTCAGCTCTGCATTTACCTGCACAGGCTTATTTACCCAAAGCTTTGATGCCAATTGCAGCTTCTTCATCCATCGCATTTAGAACGGTGATCTGAAAGAGCAGAAGTTCGTATGTAAATTGCGATCATTTAAATTCGCAGCGAGGCAGCCGTCTGGCATCTGGCATCAGGCGCGGGAGAAAAAGGCAACAGTGCTCACCAGGATCTCCTCTCCGGCTTCATGCTTGCTCTCTATCTCCTTTCCCAGGTCTCCCTCTGGGATCTTCAGGTCCTCTCTCACCTCTCCACTGTCCTGGAGCAGAGACAGGTAACCATCCTGGATCCCGATCAGCTGAGACAGGCCAATAACAAAGAACCAGTGATGAGAAGAAAAAAAAAAGAGTCAAACGACTCTAAATGAATTAGGATGTTTAATCACAGTGAGCTGTGATACATGCAGACTTTATCTTCTTCATCTTTCTGTTCTCTAACTAATTAACTGTAGTTTTGGTGTGTCGGTTTGGAAGCTTGAGTCTACTACTGCACACAACATGGTTTAATCCAGCATATCTGATCAACAGCGGCAGCACTCAATACCCTCTCCAGTCTCTGCACAAATATGATGCAACCTAGTTTCCATCGGTACACGATGGGTTTGAGGTAAAAAAAAAAAAAAGGTTTTAAGTCTAAGTCTAAATTTGAAGCATCATCAAAATCTCACAAATGTTTATTTTTCTTTTGCAGTATCTTCATTTTCCTTTGACTCCAGAGAGAAACACCTGACTCTGATATATGCTCCTCCCCCCGCCCCGTATTCATCTTTACCTGGTGCTGAGTGCAGCTGCTGGATTACAGCAACATTTTCATCCATGTTAAATATCTAAAATTATAACTCAAATCTTTTTTTGATCACCGATAGACCAACACATAAAAAAATAAATGAACTAAGCAAACAACAGCTCGACAGGATTACCCGCCCATCCCGAGCACTGAGTATGTTTAAACGGCTCCTTTTTAGCGCTTATACCTGAAAATAATGCTGATGGGAGCTGAGAGACTGAGCCAAAACTGTAAAGCTGCTGCTGCAGAACCAAAACAAGACGCCGAAAGATGCTAAATAACTCCACGGTGCGTACAAGTGAGAGAGTGCAAGCAGAAACCTGTGACTTCTAAAGTGAACTTGTGATGCTTTTCCTTATATGGAAAAGCAAGTTTTCACAGGACTGTGTGGCCCTGCGCAAACGTCACTACACTCTTACTGCTTCCACGAGGAATTAAGAGGATAAAGGCATCAGATGCTGATAATGAAAAGCACTTGATTAACTCATCGTCAGCAAGTTTGAAAACTTCTATAAAAGCAGACATTTTCACACTTTGCAGATCTAGAGCATTTAGGCGTGTGTTAACTCAAAACCACGGTTGTCTCAGGAGTGCACATCCTGGCAAGTTCAGCCCATAGTCAGCACAAACGCCCCATACCAACTGTCAACCAACTATTCCCGCTACAAGCTGTTTCTATAAGCTATCCAATCACAGGGGGCACTTCATGGAGTACTGTGAAGACTTTCTTTGTTGTGGGACTGCATATACATTTATGGTGGTGGATACTCAGATTAAACATGGTGAAAGTTTCAGATAAGGAGGTCAGCAAGTAATCCGTGTGAGCCAGTGCTATTCAGACCTTCTGTCTGCGAGTCACAGCCAATCGGGAAAGAGGATTTTTTTAAATGAGTGATGCGCTAAAACGACACCATGGCGTGGTATAGGATAAAAAAGTGACCGATGCAAACTCTCAGTCGTGCAAAGCTGCTACAGCAGGAGAAAAATATT
>VUQR01035111.1:11742-29512 GCA_015108515.1 Hemichromis elongatus | reverse complement strand
GTGTAGTGTAGTGTTCTCCCCCCCCCCCCCTTTTTGCACAGTCGAGGAGCGTGTTCAGATTACATTTCACTGCGTGTTGTACCTGTATAAATATGCATGTGACAAATAAAGGATCTTGAATCCTGAATCTTAAATGTTATGAGTGCCTCGAAGTTAAGTTTCACTAGCTGGGACCACAACCTCTGAAATGATGAGCGGTGAGGGGTGAGGAGAATGAACTGGTGCTGCGGTTTGGGGAAGGCCTCGAAGGGGACTGGCAACGGCTCCCGGGCCGGGCAGATCCCCATGTACTAACGAGAAGTGAATGAAGGAAGGGAGGAGGAGAAGAGGAGTAGAGAAGGAGGAGGGAAGGGTGGGGCATGAAAATGAGAGCAGCTGGTATTGGAGAAGGGGGTATTTATAGACTGAGGACGGAGGAGGCGTAAAGGAGGTGTGGTCCCGCTCCTTAAATTCAGATGATATCTCCACTTAATGTGATATTACAGCTCATGCGCCAAAAACAAATTCAAACAAAAAAGCGCCAATTCTTTGACAACACGTAAAACAGCAAATAAGCTAATGGCTCTTATTTAGCGTTAATGTTACATGGCGAAACTCTACACGTTTAACTACATTTGGCTGAGATATGGTAAATATTAATTCAAAAAATAAAGACATACCTTAAAACGTAGAGGCAGCTGCTCGACTTGACTGAGATGGATTCTTTAAACCACGATCCAAAGCCCGCGAGACGAAATCACGTGCAGTTTCACGAGATTTAAAGTTGCTATATTATTGACTTGCTTCACTCGAACATGATATGAACAATTTAATACACCCTCTCTGCATATCATGTAGTTTTTACACCATATAGTTACACTTAACTTTAAAGCATGAGGCAATTGTGTTAAATACATGCAAGATGCTTACATAAATCCAAGAGAAGGCCAATCCCTTTTATTCAGTGTTGGTGTTCTACATATACAATGCAATATGTAGAATACTGGAATTAAAAACTGAAGAAAAATTGAAGACACCAAGATTAAAGATTGTAACACTGAAACATGTCCAGGGTGTACACCGCCTCTCGCCCTATGGTGGCTGGGATAAGCTCCGATGAACCTTATTAGCATTTTTCCTGCTCACAGAGTGGGGTGCCTAGCCGCTCCTGCCTTGGTAGTATGGGCAATAATGCTGAAAGACGCAGCATTTTTTTTTCAATTAAAATTAAAATTGACTTGAATTCTTTGTGTCATACTCAGCAATACCATGTTTGTGGTGACTGTAGTCCCAGCTACCTTCAGCTCATTAACAAATCCGTTTGTATAATTTTGGCTTATTAATCACCTTTTTCATGGTCACCTTCACCCACTGAGACAAGATTTTGAATTTAACTTCAGACTGAGGGGGATGATGGTCAGTTTAACTATTTTTTTTTTCTATGTCTGAAAAGTTGCACCAACAGTTGTCGCCCTCACACCAAGCTTCTTGCTGATTGTCTTGTGGCCCACTGCAGCCTTGAACAGGTCTACAATCTCCCATTGACTGATTGATTATAATGTTTAATCAGCCATCTGCTGAAGCCAGTTCTTCCAAATGTGTAACGTTAACTGTTTTTAAATGTATCCACTTTATATGACTGCTGTGCATGCTTAGCATATGTCATCCATCTGAAGGTTAAAGTGATTTTTGTATTGCATTATAGTGTTGAGAACAATGATCATGTATTAAATAAGTGGTGTACCGCTTTAATAAACAAAGCTGTTCCTCTACAGTGCAGCTCTTCTAATGGCTACTCAAAGCTGTAGGCTAGAGCACTGACATCGATGGTAAAATGTCTGTGAAAAGTTGGATCCAACTTGCACAGCATGGCACAGTTAATAGTGCTTTATTTACAACGCGTTTGTGTATATCGGCAGCTTTTCAGGTGAGCATGCGCTCTCTGTCAGTTCCTGATGTTCTACTCAAATAGAGGAGGCATGATGAGATGGTGGAGATCAGCTCTGTAGGTCAGCCTCCAGACGCAACACCCTTCTCCACCCCTCTTCTACAGCTGAGCTACAAACCACACCCAGCCACACTATAAGGCTGGTACACAAACAGCCTTTACCTCAATGGACAGTTATGCTACGTTTAAAGTCACTAATTCAAGTCACTTTTTGTGCAGCTGGTGTCTTTTTGAACCTTGTGTACAGATTTACCCAACAGGCAGAAGTGCCGGGTTTCTTGAAGAAGAGCATCCCCATCCTGTTGACCCTTATGAATAAATTAAATATTTTAAATATTTTTATTAGAAGCAAGAACATATTCGATGTACAGGCCACAAAATACTTATGTCTCATTGTCTCAGTAACATTAGTTATAATAATAATGGTAAATAATTTTAATAACAATACTAAATACCAGTTATAGAAATAAAAGTAGACACAATGACTGAAGAATGTAGAATAGAAATAAAGTAACTTGGCTGGAAAAGCAAAATAAGGTATAAAGTAAATATCATCAAAGCAAGACGATACGTAGACACACATCAGCTGATTGTAACTCAAGGTCATCTTGGTGCCTTAGAGACTGAACACTGCTACCAGTCCCAAGCCCGCCCAAAACCTCCCTACCCTGACCCCGACTGCTAAGTTAGACATCCCCCCAGATCTTTAATCTAGGAACATCTTAGCCCTTCTAAAGCTGCAGGATTAGTTTCTTTGCAATGATCAGTGCATACACCAAGAGACATTTTTGTGCCCTGTCTTTCTTTTGAAGTACCAAAAACAATTATTGCAGGAGTTGTGTCAGTCTTAACCTTTAGAACACTGGACAGATATGTAAAAATGACGCGCCAAAAGCTCAGAAACTTTGAACAAAGTGCAAAGCTATGGAGCAAAGTGCCTCGCTGTCTCGTGCATTTTTCACTTTGGGGAGAGCAATGGATTTTGCAATGGAGTAGTGTAGTCTGTGTATAATTTTAAATTGGATCACGTTGTGGCAAGCATTTATATTGTATATTTGGTCCTGTACAGTACAGCTGTCTCTTATTTTTCTATATTTTTCACATATGTCTCTTTTATTGCATATTTTGTACTGTACAGTTATGTTATGTTATTTTATTCTAATTCTATATTTTGGTTTTTTCTTTCTTAGTTAAATTTACCTTTTGTTTTCCTTTTCATATTTATTTTTCTATTTCATAGTCTTTTATTTTAAGGTCACGGGCAGTTGTATAAAGCATTTCACTGCATATCGTACTGTGTATGACTGTGTATGTGACAAATAAAATTTGATTTGATTTGATTTGTTTATAGAGGTCGTGCTTATATTGGGTAAGGCCTCCTGCCAGATGTCATCTGGCACAGGGGTCCCAACTTCCATCTCCCACTCTTCTTAAATTGAAGCAGTAGAAGGGGTGCTGATCTCCTGAAGTGAACTATAGGATAGCGAGATTCTCTGTTCAGGCCTTAGACATTCACTTTGTCTAAAGCGTCAGGCTTGGGCCTCTCAAAACTGAAAAACTGATTGTTTGGTAATCCAAATTTATCTGGTAATTATAGGAATGACATGGAGGTATCATTTGAATACAACTCTTTCACTTTACAAATACCCAGTTCTTACCAAAAGTTGAAGCCCCATCAGCACAGGATTGAAAAAAATAAGGGGTTGGATGCAAAAGGTATACAACATGACAGTATAAAAGTTTAAATTGTTTACTTGGTTCCACATTTTTACAGTGCTGTGGATCACTGGATTATTATTATAGTGTGCACCTGTCAGAGGAACAGGTGAGAGTAATACTGCACCGATAGAGTAAACAAGGCAGTCCTCCCGCTCCATTTGCAACCCTTCAGGTAACAACGCTGTATCATCCAACAGGAAAGAGATTATTCTTAAATGTTGTAGCCCAATAATAATGCATGAAGTTAGGTAGTGGCAAACCTCTCTGACCTGTGTTTACAAAGACGTTCTTTTTTTATTCAGCATGATTTGTAATTCCATATAAAAAACACTATTTTTTATTATTTTGGAGCAGGTACAAATATTGAATTCTGGATCATCATAATTAGGCCCATAATTATTCAGCAGAGTGATTGGAGTGGCATGCATCTCCCTGGTAACTAGTATGCATCTCACATTTTTATCCGCTCTAGTGGATGTTTATCTGAAGGACACGCATTATTTAACTAGTATAGCCACCCCTCTGGTCTTGGCAGAAAATGTTGAGTGGTGTACTTGGTTAAACCATTTGCATTAAAGTTTATTAAGTTTATTATGAACAGTACATCCAAGCCCTATCAGTCTCAACTGTAAGTAAGAAAAGAAAGGCTAGAAGGATGCCGGCATAAACCCTAAAATTATTAAGAAACTTTATCTCTAACTTCCTCAGAATGAATGGAGCTCTGTAGCTAATTGTGACCTATTTACATCAAAGTGGGTATCACTGGTCCAGAAAATGCACTTGTAGCAAAAACAATGGACACATTTCAACGCAAATGAAGCCTAGATAAAAAGAAATTCAGTCTAAAATGTTTGTGTTTACCATACAGTAGAAATAATGTCCATAACTTGGGTCCAGACGTCCAACACATCCAAGCAGTTTGCTTCTGACTTGTCCTGTCAGGGTCCAAATTGTTCTTGTGCCTAATGGCGGGCTTCATTGGGGTCTGTGAACACAAGCTCTGTGTCGTTGTGTGTCAACCTGAATTTGGCAGGATATAAAAGTAAAAATTCAACTCAGAGATTATCTCGGAGCAGATTCCAAGCTGGGGCGAAAGCTGTGCAGCGCTTCACTACAGCCTGCGGCAAATTTTGAAAAGGCTAAATGCGATTGTCACAATGTTTCAAGTTCTTTTTTTCAAAACTCTATGTAGTATTTCTGGTGTATCAGTAGTGGATTTTTGCACTCAGGTCCCGGGCTGGGCCGGTATCTCCTGTCTGTGCACCGCAAAATCACTCACTCGCTGTCCATTTTCTTTACCTTGTGGCACCCCGACAATCCTTTTGTTATGCCTCTGTGAAAGTCCTTCCAAATCTAGTCAGTCAGTTGTATCATTTGACCCGATGATTGTGTCATTTTATTTCTAGTTCCAACACACAGTTTGACGTGCTTGTAGCTGAGCCTCAATGTCTATAAGTTGGTCATTGTGGTTCTCCATCTCAAAGTGGAGATGATCGTGTCTTTTTCGGCGCAGTAATCTCCCCTTGCAGCATGTAACAAATGTCCGCCTTCATTTGGGTCAGTTTGGCATCCAGAGAGGCAATTACAGTAAGCACTTGTTGGTTGCCTCAGGTGAGCACCTCATTAGCAGGGTTGGCGCCTCGGCTAGCATCGTCATTTTCCCCCGAGGCTTCACTGACGCCCACCGCTTCAGACACCATTAGTTTCTCCTTTGCTTTTTTGGTGGCATTTTTAATAAAAACAGTACTCTGAACAACTGCTTCTCGAAATAAAATAGCTGTAGGAGCCACAAACATTAAAATAATTTAAAGCAAATACCAAAGGTGAACTGAAATGTTCAAAGTTGTTGTCGTATGGCCCCTTTTTTATCTGTCATACCTGTGTTAAGCATTGTAAATATTTGTGCAGGGTAGATTTGCAAATTTGCAAATCGTAAAATAAAAAAACAGTACTAGTTCCTTTTCACTTCATTTTGCATACAGCTTCACTATAATTGCACATTTTGCTTCTAAAACCACATTTCTTTTTTAACCACAGTTTTTTGTTTTTTTTTTATTTATCTCTGTGGCTGAAAGTTCACAATTGTTCCTACCTGCCTGGTAGAAAATTGAAGAAAGGAAATCATGCACTGAGAGAAAAAACAGAAGGGCGGTGAACACATTCCTTTACCTGCTGGGGCTTTCCAGGAGAAAGAGGTGATTTTTCATCCTTTATCTGAATAACATCTGTGTAGGTCACCAAAGCCGGATAATATCTTTCTGGTATCCTCCTAATAACAGCTCTTCTGCTCTTCCTTCTTAAAGGTCATGACTAATACGTTCCATCAGCCACGTTGACACTGTGTAGGCAAAAGGAGGCCCTAAAGCAATAGAATATGAAAATCCAAAGTTTTATGAGGAAGAGCTATGGAGTTTACATTGGTTTCAAATGCAGCAGCCAAAAAATGGCATGCCTAATTAAAGCAGGAGCCTCCAATGCTCACCTTCAAAGGTCGGGATTAACAGCTTCCAACAGGGTAAAGTATGACGTGCAGCATTTAATATCATGCCTGGTAAGATGGCAAATAGTCATCCTGTTTTAGGGTCCATGAGCAAGACATTTTATTTCTTCAAAGGATGATGCTAACATTTTTATGGGGGAAAGCTTTATTTTAATGCTACATCTTACAGTTTTTCTCACTTGTTTTGGCACATTCCTTACACCATTTTTCCAAATACAACTTATACATAGTTTCTACATAGATTCTACTTTATAAAGAAAAGAAGAACTTGTGTTTTTTTATTGTGAGGAGAAAACATTTCCTTCAGTGGTCGCACAACTGAACCAAGTCTGAAGAAGCCATGAAGAATATGCTCCCTGTGGTATTGTAGAACATGACTGTTTGGTGGTGGGTCAGTGATGGTCTGGGGAGGTAAACCATGGAAAGATGCACAAACCACTACAAGCTAGGCAATGGCACCCTCACTGCCATTATTTATTGGCATGAAATCCTTGAACCCACTCTCAGACCCTAAAATAGTGAAGGGTTTCTCCAGGTACACTACAATGACAGCTTCATGTGGCAAGAGTATGCAGACAGTTGTTGGAGCATGAAGAAATTTATATCATTGACTGGACCAACCCTTACCTGTTGAACACCTCTGTGATATTACGGCCCGTCTGACACTGACAGGTTATAACTCAAACAGTCCCGCTAGTCCAGTCTCAGTGATGCCCTAGTCTAGATCTGGGAGAACATTTCCCCAAGACAACATCCATCATGTCATTAGGAGCATTGTCAGGCATGCACATAAGCCCATGGGGACCATAAAAACTACTGAATAGAATTGCTGCAATGAAATTTTGAAAACTATTTAATTTAGTTTTTTACCTATACAGTTTTCCCTGGGATATCATTAAAAAGGATGTGATTGTCATGGTTGATGCTGGCCAACCTTGGGGATGTGAGGAAGGAGGACCCAGTGCATTTATTTACAGTGAATGGAAAAATAACAATAAATCCTCAGTGCGTTCCTGACTCCCGTGACATTTCCTCTTCCCAGTGTTAGTGTTCTTTGTCCCAGCTCCTCAGTGTCTGAGCACCCCGTGCTCGCTGCCCTCTCGTCTCCACACTTCTCCTGGGGTAATAACAACACACCACAATGCAGCAGACTAAACTTACTAACTGGCCAAGAGACTAACATGAAGCCACGCAATGATCCAGCGTCGGAGAGAGCTCCACCACACTCTTAAACAGCTCTTTCGACGGGGCTTGATCAGCTGCAGGTGTGTGATGGTCTTCAGGTGTGGTCAACCACCTGGCAGGGCCACACCCACCAGGCCTGAAGGTGCCTGTAAACAGGTGCTCCCAAATACACCTGCATCCACACACATATACCTGCAAGCAGGAAGAACGAGGGACATCAACACCAAAAACACATTATATAATCCAAGTCCATAACTGCTCATTGACCCTGGGTCGCTCAGATCCCAGTCCCTGACAGTGATTTCTGTCCATTGGTATTAAACCCTGGTATTGCACTCTTCAAATATCTTCTGGAGTGAAGATGAAGAGAGCATCCCAACTATAATTCCAGCCCTTTTAATCAAATTTTTAATTTTGGATCTCAGCTTGACAGACAGCTTGTCCTCCAGCACTATCAGCAGCAGTTAAGACCAGTGGAGTGGTTTGGTTTAAAATAGATTAAAACCAACAATGGTCTTAAAAATTTTATATTTTAAAGTAAATTAATTAAATATACTAACCAAAAATGGATTGAGCTCATTCTGGACCATGTTTCTGGAATGGAGCAGCTAGAGAGCTGATTGGAGACCAAAACAGCCAATCAGAATTTTTGCATCCAAGTCTGTGATTGGATGGTTTTGTTGCACACTTATAATGGTGCACAGAGAGATGAGCGTGCACAGAGCAGAGATGTTGTTAACGACACAATGAGAGTAGGTCTGCATATGTCTGTGAGCAGTTTCATTGTAGTGCTTGATGGTTTATGTGACTGCACTTGGGGAAACATTCAAAGTTTCAGCAGTTTCCCAGACTGACTGACCTTCAGTTCTTAAAGTAATGATGGTCTGTGGTTTCTCTTAGCTGATTGGTTCTTGCCATAATATGAATTCTAACAGTTGTCAAATAGGCTGTCAGCTGTGGACCAACCTGCCTTCTACACAACGCAACTGGTGGTCCCAACACCATTAAGGAGGTAAGAAACTCCACCAATGATCCCTGACAGGCACACCTGTGATGTGAAACCATTACTACATCATGAAGCTCACTGAGAGAAAGCCGAGGGTCTGCAGCGCTGTCGACACAGCAAAGGGCGGCGCTCTCAGGAATGTAGAAAGCAGTCAAAATGAAGAAAATATAATGTAAAGGTGTCCAAACCTTTGGTTGGTAGTGGACATACATTATGATCATTATAATACGATAAACTGGCCTTTAGAAAACAGCCCTGTTATCAGCCTAGTTGAGGATGTGGTAAAGGATGATCAGTGGGCCTCTACATCCTCCTCTTTCTTTCCAGACAGCAACAGACGCCTGTTACTGTCTTCAGGCAGCCCAATACCACATCCTTAGTTTCCCATAAATTACTGTGCAAATATCAGTTGTGTCAGGAGGCAGATATTATCAGAGAACCAATATTTGCACAGGTGATGACATGATGCTAAGTACCCATGATGACCCCATTTTTAAACCGTGGTTCACAATTAGACACACCCGTTCAAAAAGGGACAGGGAGTGATGGAGTAATACCTGTGACTGTCATCATAATTTATTGGATTATAATGCTATGGGCAATATAATACAGTATATCTATTTAACAGACAGCTGTCCAGTTGTGACAGTTCATGTAATCAGTGTTTGGGGTGCCAGTCACATTTTTTTCCCCTTGAAATACTTAAACCTCACACAGGATGCAAACAGATTAGTGCTTTCACCCCAAACATTACATGAAACTAACCCATAAACCAAAACTTTCTTCACAAAACTCAATGTATTCACACACAGGAAACAACAGTCACACATAACGATTCTTTTCTTCAACAGTTCCTTAACTTAAACTAGTCGATATTTTGTGATTGATTCAATTCAGTCCCCCAAAAACAGAAAAACAGAAAAAAAAGGGGAAAAAATAACAGTCCACATTCACCAGCTCCAGGGAAACAGAATGAAAAACAACATAGGAAGAAAGCTCCACTCCGCATTTTCCACTCCAAAGAAGTGAATCCCAAACAGCTGTGCACGACAAAAACCTGTCCTCAGCGTCCACCTGGGTCTCCTGCGTCTTTTCTGTCAGACTTGCAAGAATTTTTTTCAGAATTTTTATCTTCCACCATTAAACTGGGCAAGTTCATCATTGTTGGTGAGTTCAACATTCATGCAGAGGACTCATCAAACAGTACCACTAAGGAGTTCCTGAGCATCATGGACTTGATGCAATTGTATGCAGTTAGTCCTCTTCAGCTGGAGATTCCATCATTTACAGGTTTCTTTAAACACAGAGGATACAAACTATGGACCCCAGTTGGAGAACATGTAGGTTGGTGTACCCGGTGAGTATTTCTTTTTTCAGGATGTTAGATACAGTCTCTGCTGTGCCTTCCAGATATCTTCTTTTTCTGTTTGTAGATGTTATGAGGTGTCCTTGATTGAGCGCACAAGTGGGTGATTGATTGAGGTCCACTGGTGCTCTTGATAGGGCATCTGGCACTGTATTATTTCTGCCTTTACGGTATTCCACCAAGGAGGGGGACTCCTGCAGACCAAGAGCTCAACAGGTCAATCTTGTGCTAGGTGTTTTAGTTTTAAAATATATTGCCATTTTTCAAGAGCCCATACCAAAGCAAGACATTCTTGTTCTGTGGTAGAGTAGTTCCTTTCTGCTGTATTTAGTGTGGCAAAGGCAAAAAATATGTCCTGTCCCAAGTCCTGGACAGCACCCAAACCAACTTCACTGGTGTCTGTGTAGACCATGGGTCTCAAAGTCCAGGCCTCGAGGGCCGGTGTCTTGCATGTTTTAGGTGTGTCCTTGATTCAACACAGCTGATTTAAATGGCTAAATTACCTCCTCAACATGGCTGTGTCCGAATTCAGGGGGAGGATGCTTCAAATGCCGCATTTGGAGGCAATGACGTCACAGCAAGGCGACGAAGGGTGTCCAAATTCAAAGTGTACTGTAAATATGGCGACAGATGCGCCTTACTTTTCCCTCGAATTTGAAGGATGGCTGTGTCCAAATTCAGGGGGAAGGATGCTTCTAATTCCATATTTGGAGGTAATGATGTCACAGCAACGCGATGAAGGGTGTCCGAATTCAAAGAGTCTCCAAATGTTGCGACAAATTTGTCCTACTTTTCCCTGAATTTTAAGTATTAGTATCCTTTCTGTCCTAAAATATCCCAGGATTCATTGCGGGCCGTTTTTTTCTGATAATAATGTTGATCATAGCGGGAGGGGAAATCACTTTCAAATGTAAGTACATGAAAATCTGGTGGTACAAAAGTTACATTTTTATAGCGGTTGTTTTGTTAAGCTATGGGCATCTGTGTAGACATGTTATTTTTAATTAAAATTACGGTAAACTAGCTTGAATGGTGGGTCCCGCGGTGTTTCATTTATTGCCGCTCACATACAGCCAATTCTGATTTTTGCGAATTAATCTTTTGGTGATATGTTGTAGGGAACAAAGACCAAATGGCTACATTTATTAAAATTAGAGGAGAAAAATTATTACCTCTTTAATGGGGTAAGGCATTCTGCCACTGTGGCATGGAGGTACAAGAATAAATCAATGTACACATCATATTCATATGAGTACGGTTTCATTAACCCTCATGCTGTACAGAAGCTGTGATGTCCAGACGCTGCTCCTCTGGTGTTCTGCTGTGAAAACTTTTGGATTTAGGGATTAACATAGTTGCCATGGTTTTCTCTCTTCTTTTATTTGTTGTGTGTAATCAGGAAAATTCTGGAGTAGATGGAAGAACGAAAATGGGCTGACTTAAAAAGAAATACAAAGTGTGTATGCGTGTTTCAAAAAGATAATTCTTAATCCTTAGGTCCCCCTTTAAGAAACTTACACTTGTGACCCCAAAGCCACGCCCCAAAAAGTGCTATAAAAAGGTTATAGTTTTTACCTCTTTAAATGAGTCAGTATTTTAAAACTACAGTACAGTGGGGCATTTCAACCGGAAACACTGGGCTGGGTATCTAATTATGGAGGACTTTCTTCTCCTACTGATTCATTACATCCTTCTGTCTTCATGTAGTAGTGCAGCACTTTTCTGATACACCACAGCTTAGCTGATTTACAATGACACCATCATCACCATGTCAAGACTGAGCCGGATGGATGGATTTTGATGTTTTGCTGGTGTAACCAGGCACAGATTAGATTCACTCTGAACTTCAGTGCCTCTCACCTGTCATCTATCAACTTAAATACTTCTCTTCTTCTTGTTTCAGTTGCTCACCTTAGCAGATCACCTGCTGCTATGACACTCTATCCCTTGTGTACCCCTTTGTCACACAAACCCCATGCAGTACCACAGCTTCTCTCTTGGCAGCCTATCATATGCGTGCTCTAGATCCACATAGACACAGATCCTCATAGTAAGTCTGAAGACTCGAAAAGAAAAAACATACACATCTGTTGGCATACGGCTGCTCACTGATCATCCCCTCTCTTCTTAACCTAGCTTCAAGTACTCGTCCATATCTTAATGGTTCGGCTTTTTGGATTAGCACCACTGTTTTCCTCCATTCCTCAGACGTTCTGTCTCGCTTGCTCGAAAAATTGTGTTAAGCAGTCTGTCTGCTTGTAATTAAAGAGTGTCTAACAGTGTTGACAATTACCACTGTCAGTACTTTCAATTTAAAAGTATACATGTTGGCAGAAAAATACTTTTGTTAATGGCTTAAATGGGTGTAATGTAAAGGTTTTTGTTTTTATATTAAATTGGTTTTACAGCCCCACTTCTAATAAAAAAGTTTCATATTGAAAAACAAAATACACTGATGTATGTCATGAAATGCTGTGTGGCAGGCAGAATTTGGGCCCAATGCAGAACATGGATGAACATAAAACTGAGCTTTTATTGCTGGTAACCTCAGAAAACACAAAACATGTCCAGAGCTCAGAAGCAGCAAAACAAGCTGGAGAAATGTCAAACACAATACAGCATTGAGCAAAGACAAAGGAAAATGGGAGTCTGAGACAATACGTACACAGCAGGGAATCAGGGAAGAAGAAACAGGTTGGAAACACGATAGGACAAAACCAGGAGTAACAAGAAGGAATAAGGGAAGCTTAATTAAATAGAAAGCATAATATAAATTCTTTCTCAAAACCAAAAAGAAATCATGAACCCATAAAAACATTATAAATACAATGAAATCATCAAATTTTGAAACAAAGTTTTTATTGTTTTGGAAAAATATATGCCAGTGTAAGGTTTGTGGAACATGTGCAAGGTTTATAAAATATAGTCCCCAGTAGAGTGGGGCGGGCCTAAACTATCCTCAGTCTCTTTGTCACTGTCTTTCTCTCCCACCATCCCTCAAGTTCAGGTAGTCTATCAGAGGCCTGTGAGCTTAAGTGTTCTGCACAGTATCTTTGCTGTTCTGTTCTGGACAGAGATCTGGGGTCTGCACCGAGTGCTCTGATTACCACTGGGACCACTGTTGACTTCACCCTCCGCATCTTCCTAAGCTCTTCTGTCAGCCCTTGGTATTTCTTGTGTTCCTTTTGCTAATGTTGCTATCGTTCAGTATAGCGACATCTATCACTACGACCATCTCCCTCTACTTGTCTACCACTACTATGTCAATGGTTAGTCATCACCAGTCTGTGTGTCAGAGGATGAAGGCCGCAGTGATAGATGTAGTTATACCGAATGACAGCAATATCATGGACAAGGAACCGCAAGAAGGTGGACAAGTACCAAGGACTGAAAGAAGAACTCAAGAAGATGTGGAGGGTGAAGGTAACAGTACTCCTAGTGGTAACTGGAGCACTCGGTGAAGGGGTGCTCATGCTATGCAAGTGGCTCCAGCAGATCCCAGGAACAACATCCGAGATCTCTGTCCAGAAGAGCACAGTCCTAGAACAGATAAGATACTGCACAGGACCCTCAAGCTCCCAGGCATCTGGTGGAGGACCCAAGCTTGAAGGATTGACCAGCCACAGAGGTAGATACATACTGAAGACATCAAATATATGAAACACGATATATGGAATTATGTAGCAAAGAGAAAACTGATAAATAACTCTAATTATGGATTCCTGAAAGTAGCCACCCTTTGCTTTGCTGACAGCGCTGCTTGCCCCTTGGCCTTCTCTTATTGACCTTCATGATGTAGTCACCTAATAATGATTTTGACTTCACAGCTTTGCCTTGTCAGGATTTGGGTAATTGCATGGCTACCACAGCATCTTGCAGCGACATGCCATCCCATCCTGTTGGCATTTAGTTGGACCATCATTTATTTTCCAACAGGACAATGACCCCAAACACACCTCCAGGCTGTGTGAGGGCTATTTGACCAAGAAGGAGAGTGATAGAGTGCTGCACCAGATGCCCTGGCTTCCACAGTCACCCAACCTAAACACAGTGGAGATGGTTTGGGATGCGATGGACCGCAGAGGGAAGACAGAAGGGCCAACAAGTGTTTGGCATCTTTGAGAACTGCTCCAGGACTTTTGGAAAACGACCTCATGAAGCTCAGGGAGAGAATGCCTAGAGTGAGCAAAGCAGTAATCAAAGCAAAGGGGGGCTATTTAGAATCTAAAAAATAAAACATGCATTTCACACTTTTTGTTTACTACATAGTTCCATATGTGTTCATTCATAGTTTTGATGCCTTCAGTGAGAATCACAGCTACAGACTAAAGAAGAATAAAAGACTGAATTGCTCCTTAAACAAGGATTTTATCAGTGCTGCTTTTCTTCCATCAGAGGTAACTGTACGGAACGAACATCTTGTAAAATGCCCCATTGGACTAATTAGAATATCAAACATGTCTCCTGATCTCCATCATGTTTTAATTGGCCAACTCATTTTCTCGTCTCACCTCAGGAACATGTATACTGAGAAACAAAAACAAATCCAATTAATGCGCAGACACTGAGCGACAGACTGCTGCTAAATGAAATGTTGTTAGAATATCTTCACAGTGTTAAAGATAAAATGTTCCGTAACACGCTAAGTAACAGGATTACATGTATAAATATATCGATCTATAGGGAAAAAAACCAATATAAACAATATATATCATGGAGGGGATTTTTTTGTTTTTTTAAGTTTTTTCAATTATTATCACTTATTTATCAACCAAGCAACCCACAACACCATTGGCTATTTTACGTTTGTTACTCACAACATCGTTACAGCTTCTGCAGTCATCACAGGCACTAATCAAATAATTGAAAAGATGAGCTGCAGACTGATTCTAATGTGCATGTTGTTAGAAAGTGCAATTTATAATAATAATTATAAAAGAGACATAGAAAACCTACAGTAGGTAGAGTGCTCGCCCCATGATCGGAAGGTCAAGGGTTCGAATCCACTGAACGGCTACCCTAAGGTACCCCTGAGCAAGGTACTGTCCCTGCACACTGCTCCCCGGGTGCCTGATTGGTAGCTGAGTAAATGGGTCAAATGCAGAGAGAGTCATTTCGTCACGGGGATCAATAATAATAATAATAATTATTAAAAACTTCAGTTAAACTTTTTCACAATTTAATGAGGAGAACTATGCTCATATTTAGATGAGCCAGTCAGATCACAAGCTGCTGCATGCTGAAGCATGTGCAGACCACGGAAGCTCTTCTCAGGCAATCCTAACAAGATGTTTACTGCTAAGTCAAACAGGTCTGTCAGCTCAACTGGCCTTTAAAGCTGCTCTTTAGAAAAGATGGCAACTCTGCAGAAAGCCAGTGTGTGAAGCTCACCCAGGCATTTGCTGTCACTTTGTGTTCTGTGAACACATTATAGAAATATTTTGATTCAGATTAGATTTCTTCCTGATGCTGTTCACATTTTGTATGTGAGAGGGACAACAGAAAAAAAGAGAAAAAGCTTTTTACAAGCTAACTCCCTACTCTAATTGATACAAATGGGCTCTCATCTGCTCCACTTGCATGTCTGTTGGAGGACAGTTTGATATCAGCAGGCTTGGCTCCTCGGACACTTAAGGACCTAATCATTACCTTTTTAGTAGCGATCTATCACCAGGCTAGTACTACTAATCTCTCTGTGTCTGTACATGACGAATGTTTTGCCACGTCTTACGCCAGCTCACTCGATCATACAGATTATCAGAAAGGGAAGTGAAAGCATATCTCATAATTATGATCCACACAGACAAATGAATGCAGAGTATTTTTGATGCTCTGCCTCTCTGATGACATTCATAGGCATTGTTGGTAGTAATAAATGAGTTGTGGCAATGGGCTGAAAGACAGCGGAGAGGGAAACTGAGGCTGCTGTCAGAGCACAGGTTTCCCAAAAGATCATCTTCATCTGATTGTGAGCCAACAGAAACACCAAGTACATCAGTACATCAGTGCTGAGTTTTTGGCGGAGGAAAGCCTAGCTTGCGCTAGTAGCCCAACTTAATTTTGACAGAAGCTCTTCTGCTGACAACTGAAACAAAAGCGTCTAAAATGACAGAAATGTATTCATCTAGTACAGAAAGTTGGGTAATAGAGTAATGGGAAACAAGGCAAACAAGCTTCTTCCTGAGTCCAAGCCATTATGCCAGCTTACTAATTTCCCTCCAGTTCAGTTGTTGTTGATTCCGGGACTCTCTCTCTCACCTGGATCAGGGTAAGAGGGAGTGTAATCCTTGGCCTTTTCATTGGTCTATGATGGTTGTGGAGCTCAGCAGCTAATAGGACATTATCAGCTCCCTGGCTGGCTGTACAGCTGATTAATGTCAGAGGAGATGACACAGGGCCCAGCTGGGGCCTGATAAAAGGGCGTTGGGATTGGAGAGGGCAGGATGATGAACGAGCTACAGAGTCTACACCCGTGTCTCATTAGCGTTCCTCTGCTCTTTGGCATTGAGCTAATGTAGCGCATCGGTACTGTGGCCAGAGTGGCCAGCTTAGGGGAGGAATGTTTGGAGCTCTGAAGAGCAAGGAGAGCTGAAGGAGGAAGTTAACGTCAGGGGGAGGGACAGGGGGATCAGGGTGTAGTGACCTGTCTGACAGCAGGAGCTATTTTCTCTCTCTCTCTCTCTCTCTCTCTCAAACACACACACACACAAACACAGACTACCCCCATCCACGCTTACATTCTGCCATTATTACTGTGTGTTACATAACACCATTACCAGACTAATCTCAGTATTTCAAGCACTAATGTAATTGACTGTAATTCAATTGGTATTAGATAGTGAATGAAATTCATTATTTCATTAAAATGCAGTTTTCCTCGGGGAACCATTTATTCCTTCTTAAAGACCTTAAAAGTCTTGTGGAGGTAAACAACAACAACACAAGAGCTCTCAATTCTCACTCCAACTTTATTCTTTGCCTAACAAAAACTGAACTACTTTGCACCGCAAAACACAGCAACTCATTTCCATTACACTGGGTGTGAGTGGAGCCCTCTGGTGGTTCAACACAGTATCATATTATCCCAAAAGAATAGAAGTTTTGAGTTTCCAAAAGTAGAATCGGAGGCCAAAGTTTCAGCTATGAGGTTTCCCATAGCACTGTGGTGCCAGTTCCCAGGTTCTGAAGACAGACACTGTCTCTACTTCAAACATTCCTTTTTGACTGACCCTGTAAGAAATTGTTGAGGACAGTCTAAATTTGGACTCCCAAAGTATTCAAATGGCTTCTAAATTCCAGGAATCCCAGTTCCATTAATCCCATGTAGTGGAACAACCAGTTCCACATAGGACCTACTCTGCAATCTCTGTGACCTATTGTGACAGTTTGATGGCCACCCTGCACATGTATGAATTGATTTCATTGCACTTACCTCCACGCTCCACCTGGCCCAGCCAATTAGACCACTCGGATTTCGTGCTTCCAGAGTGTTCGGGAGGCAGTCAGACTAACCTCTCGGGCGCGTTCTGGCCCAAGCTCTCTATTTATTCGATGGGTAGGCTAGCCTCTGTTGTGTTTTACAAACGTCGATAGGGAAGCCGAGGTTGAGGTTTCTCATAGCACTGTGGTGCCAGTTCCCAGTTTGAATTCTGAATTAAAACTGGAATTACCACTGCTGGGCACCACATGAATTTTCATTATTGTTTGTAATTTGGCTGACAAAAGCCTTGATGCATGGTCATGGGCATCGTCTGAGCTGCATTCTGCTTGGCCTTCCAGTACCCATCGGCTACCTCAGAAGACCCGTTTTGATCCAGGAAGTGACATTACTGAAAGGTACAATACACACCTTGCAAAACTCTTTTTATGAGGTGCTCCTCTAACAGTCTTTATATGGTATCATTCCACTTGCCTCAAATGTCAGTGCAATGGGGAAACAGCCCCCCCCCCCCCCCCCCCCCCCCCCCCCCCCCCCCCCCCCCCCCCCCCCCCCCCCCACACACACACACACAGACACACACACCATGTTACTCTGAACCTGTTACATTCCTGAAACAGTCTGGGGTC
>VUQR01035108.1:27116-49116 GCA_015108515.1 Hemichromis elongatus | reverse complement strand
AACACATTTTCTTTATGTATACATTTCTTACAAATAAGCTTTCTCACTCAACTGAATATGTGAAGATATTATGGGAGAAGGAGGGAGGAGTGTGTATAACAAAGGATGAATGGACTCAAATATGGGAACGACAATGGAAATGCACGTCCTCACAAAGATGGAGGGAATTTGGATGAAAACTGTGATAAGGTTTTTTATCACCCCCTTGCCAAAAGACTCATTATGACGGGAATCCCCCAGTATGTTGGAGAAAATGTGGACACCAACGAGCACAGCACACTCACATAATGTGGGACTGCCCTTTGATCAGGACTTACTGGAAAGACATTCACAAAACACTACTAGACATTTTCAACTGTACTTTCCCTTTTGGAATGAAAACAATTTTTTTTTGGATGTACGCCACAGGAGTGGTCTAAAAAAGATAAATGTTTACTAAGTGCCCTGCTAGTTGCAAGCAAAAAATGTATAACAAAGAAATGGCTATTACAAGATGTACCGACTTTATCATTGTGGTGGGAAATAACACTTGACATCTATAGTATGGAGGAGTTAACAGCATATGTGAATAACAGAGTAAGTTGGTTTCTGTCGTGCTGGGACAAGTGGGTCCAATGTACTAATATACATAAGCCGAATTTAATTCTCAAATTTTTAAATCAATAATCTGGCAACTGGTCACTCCCGATTGTTCTGTGTTCCTCTTTTGTTTGGTTATTTGCAAATTGTGTTAATCGATGCCTGTAACTACCATTGTAAACTCTAAAACTCAGAAATATAAAAAAAAAGAAGTATTCACTGACGTTAACTTAGGACCTATGCCTAATTGAAGTACTCTTAATGTGCTGTAACCTTCATTTTTCTCTGTTAAATATCTACATAATGTGATCCATTATATTTTAACCCACATATGTGTAGGTTGTGTTTGTTTGCTTTAAAGCTTTGCAAATGGACCTTGAAAACATAAGGTCAGCTAGTTCAAACCCAGAGCCAAAGCAAACTAACAAGTGACTGAAAAATCCACTAACTGCTTGATCAAAACACTCAAAAGGTCATCCACATTGGCAAGCAGCTATTGGTGTTATGACCCTATAATTAGAGCATTATAGAGAGTTGAGCGTGAAAGGAACTGTAGAAGAGCTGAAACGGGATTGGGGAAGAAATAAGAATTGTAGGTAATTGTGGTTAAACTTGTCACTGGTTGGATTGACTGGGGAAGGCTCACCCGTGGGCCCCTCTTGCCCGGCTTTCCTGGCAACCCTGGAAGTCCTGGAAAACCCTAAAATCAAAATACAGAAGTTGTCAGTGTCAGAGTGAAATACAGAGGAGGAAATAAAACCTGCTGCCTTATTTTGTGTTATTTAAAGAGAGTCCTGAATACTCTTGAATAATAAAAGACAGCAAGTTTGGAGTGTTCAAAGTAAAGAAAAATCTTTAAAAGCCACTCAAGCTCAAGAGTCAATCAGTAAAAACATGTTGAGCTTGTATTTCCTGTCCCCTGGTGAAGTTAGCTATAAGTTGCAAAGCACTCGGGCACTGAGACGCTGGCAGGCATGAGGATATCTTGTTAGAAACTAATGCCACACTCTCCCTCTGCAGCCAATGTTATTTCAGCCCAAAACCACTAAAGTGCACACACTGTAACTCTGAGTCATTGCGCTGGTTGGGAGGTCGGCACTGGTTCCAGCCACAGCCAATCACATTAATTATAAGCATCAGCTAGCTTTGAAACAATTTCATACATGGATTAGCAAAGCTTTGAAAGGTCAAACTTAATGAGGGGTCAATCTGAGGAACCTGAGTTTGCTTGAAATGTTAGGATTGTTCCTTATTTTCCCATAGCTCAAGCAGTATAAAGTGGAAAAGAAAAAATAGACCTAAAACAGCCTGAGGCAGTCCTGCTGAAATTGGGCTACTGTAATAATGTCAGATGTATGGAGCACTTTGGTCTGTCTCAGCCAAGACCACAAGCTGTAATTATACTATTTCAGCCTCCGTACACTCTGGAAATCCAAATGTCTTTCAACAACTTTTAGATTCTTTAGATTGCAACCATCAGGCTGTCCACACATAATAAGTAGACTCAGCTGTAGTCGCTGCTAGGGTCAGGGCCAAGGCAGTACTGGAGCTCATGTTTTCAGAGAAATCATTAGACTGAAACATGACTAGAAATTCCAGTTGTATGCCTCCATCAACCAGTCAAACTGCAGTTTGCAGGAAGGGAGGAATTTGATAAAGTATCACATTAATTCAATCTGTCAAAAAGCTGATTGGTGTAGAAAGGTAAGCTGCAAATATGACAGCAAGCAGCGCTTCAAGTATAATATCACCGCAAAGAAACTAAACATTCTAAAACATGGACACTTTACGCTCAGTCACAATCAATTTGACCTTCTGAGTACAAAATGACATCATATAACACTTGTCATCATTAGTGTAGGTATTCTTAAAAGTGCCATCAACATTCTCCAATAACCACACGATAATTTGTTTTAAAAAACAAAACAAAACAAAACAAACTATCCAAATGTCTCCGACCTCCTCCTAAACGTCCCCCTTACCTCATGGCTAGCTATTGAATCATTATTTACAGCATCAGACAAACATTATGACCCATTCACTCACGCTCCCTGATCGTTATCATATGTTCCTCGATTAAGCGTAATCATTTATCTCTCACTGGGAGCAGCGTATGTCATTAACTCCCCGGCCACCCTTGCATTCTGTGGCACTCAAGAGAGAGAGACCACTGCTGGCGGTGTAGATTTTTTTTCCCCCTCATAATCAATTAATCATTTGACAATTGAATATCCAATTTATATTCCATTATGTAATTAGAATATTAATTGGTAGCCATTTTTAATGTGCTCTCAAGGCGTCAGATACTGCCATTCCATCAGACAGTGCTGTCATGGTGTTGATGAGGCGATAGCAGACTTCAAGAGTTATACTACTGCTATATTTCAGAGAGACAAAGTCTACATATTTAGGTTGGAGGAGTGTAGATGACAGATGTTTTCCAGCCAGGAGACCAGAGTCTGCTATCAATCTCATGGATGTTTTCATTAGGTGATTAATTTTGTTTTCACTTTACTTTTTAATTTTGCTTACAATCACTGGTTTGGTTAGGCATCATGGTCAGATTGATGGATGGATGGATTTTAAACATATCTGACTACTTTTGTCACTGGTGCAGAGGTATAAAAATATTTTTGGATTCATTACTCTTCTTGCAACAATTTTGTCTATATGAACCGGTAAAAAAACAAGGTAGAAGATCTTGGAGAAATAGCACTTCTCCAAAGTTCAGAAACTCTTTAACTAAGAATATTACAGGATTTACATAAATTCTGATATATCGCTTCATACAGGGCAACATGAGTCCAGAGTTTGCTGTGGAAAAAAAAGATAACTTAGATAACTGAAGCCTGAACTTTGCAATGATATCAATACTCCCTGTGTTGTCTATTTTTTTCTGTAATATAGGGATAATTCTCTGATTCACGTGGACACAGAATACGTATCTCAACGCTCCAACAGCTTCAAGGTCCAAAAAGACTCTGGTTCTCCAAATGAAAACCTTGTTTTATCATCTAATCATCACTTCAGATTAGATTTGAGCCTCTCATAACTATTTTAAACACAAAGATCGTGAAACTCTTGTAAACAGCCCACTTATGTCAGCTGTATCCCAGTAGAGTAACATCAAAATTTAAACATAATAATAATAAATGGCAAAAGACAAGTTAAGTTGGACTATAAGCAAAACTCAGCAACTTGTTCAGACAACATAATTAGTAAGAAACACAACGATGCAAATCTCTAGGAAAGTAACCTTTTCCATAGGAAATACATTAAGATGGAATGCTTTTTGTATTTATTATAGCCCTGTATAAAAGTGTAACATTTATATTATATTATAAGGCCTTCAAATATTTAGTCCCAATAGTTAACTGGGCACAAGTGCTTCATCCCGTTTTACCTTTGACCCTGCTTAAAAGTATTCGTTCTCTGAGCAGTCCTACTCCCTCCCAAAGGAATCTAACACCTCACTGCCGGCCCTTCCACCAAGACAAACACTGACTGGCAAATGCCGGCTATGAACCTGACTGTTTTCACCATTGCTTTGAAAATACAAATGTGGTTTGCTTGCAAGTACTGCAAGTACTTTATCAAAGTCATGAAATAAAATGATTTAATTGCTTTTTATAAACTCCCCATCATTAACACAACCAGCACTTCTAAAATCAGATGGGTGCGCTGGGTAACTGCCTGATTCACAAAACCACACAATAAAGAGCAGCTTTAGTTTTTACATCGGAGCAGGTCTGGAGATCACAGAGTGAACCAGCAAATAAGCCAATATTGAAGCAGCAACCTGTTGCCCTCAACAGAGGGCTAATAGACTAGGCTAAAATATAACAATACAAAGATAAAAAAAAAATAAAGCTTAAATGTACTAGAATTCAAATACAGCAACACCAGCAATGTACTCATCTAGTCGTTTTACAGTTATTTCAACACAGGCAGATTCACAGATTTCAGCAAAATGTTTGTGTTGTGTTTGTTTAGAGCTGACACACTTACCGGCAGTCCTGGTTCTCCCTTTAGCCCAGGTGACCCAGCGAGCGCAGAGAATTGGGTGGGTTCCAGGTCAAATGTTTGAAAGCCATCTGTTGCAGCTGGAGTGACTGGCGTGAGCGAGGTGGGCTTGACATCCCACACACTGGTCACCTTTGGCTCAGGTTTCTTTGGAGATACTGAGGTTTGCTGCTTTTTATTAGAAAAGTAGGCGTTTGAAGGAGACCCCTGCGTGGAAGCAGCTGTACTTTGGAGATCCGGCTTCATCTCTGATGAGCTGGTAAAAACAGGCAAGTGTATACTTTTTCCAGAAGGTTGCGGTGAGTTGGTATCCGCCTGCTTTGTGTTTTTTATGGCGTGTGAGGTTGGTTTGGGGTTTGGTGGAGTCATGTTGATCCCAGGAGATGTTGTAACAGATTGAGTTGGAAATCTAGATGGGCTTTCGAGCCCTGGGTGAACTGGTGGAGAAACAGACACAGCACCAGATTTTGGAGCGCTCATTACCATATACACAGATGTTTTGTTTGACATCATGGAGTCAGTGTAAGGAAGAACTGTAGTCCTCATGTTTTCTTCAGGAACAACCAAAGTAGGTGTCCGAGCCTTTTTGGATATCTCCGTCAAAGAGGGAGGAGTTATGCGAGTGACAGTAACGTTTGGGTCAGTGGAAAATAGAGGTAGCAGGGGTGGAAACACAGGCCGATAAGTGTCAGCTTCTCTGCATTGTTTCTTAATGTAATCACAATAGTTATGAGCTGCCTCGGCTGAGGGATAAATGTCAAACTGACAGATGGCGCCTTCAAATGGCACCGAGTTGTGGTCCATTTTGCCCAGCAGGAAGGAGCCCTCTGGATCCAGAGTCTCCTGTTTTTTAGAATGCAAATCTGAGTGTACGCTTTTCTTACCACAAGATGTGTGTAAGAACACTTGTTGGCCTCGAATACCCAAAGCCAGACTATGCCACTGGCCATCGTAGACATCGTAGTCAAAACTTACAGAGCTCTGCTGCCCTATGTGTACAAGGACCTTCCCTGGTACAAACTGCACTCCGAGCTGAACTTCTCTTTTCTTTGACAGAGCTGAGAAAAGAAAGGCGTTGTTGATGCGATGAACAGATAGGCTTAGGATAAGGGAGAGATTGGAGGGGTTGTAAGAAGAGGGTATAACAGTGTGCAGAGGTGCCTGGATGCGTGCCCTCTCAGTGAGGATAAGGCCAGACTTGAAGGGGATGATGCCATGATGGATGGATCGAGAGTTTGAAGATGGTGAGCTGCCAGCCCTTCGCCCAGAAAGCCCGAGCTGCTGCAAGACATCTACATCTTTAGTGAAACAAAAGAGAAAAATGCCATTAGTGGACAGCTAATTCTGTGTGCATTTAATAAGCTAATTAAAAGATACTGTATCAATTTACAGCAAGAATCTGATTATTAACATCCTACTCAAATGCAATCTGTGTCCAAGTAAACCAAAAGTGCAGTAATATAAATTATCATCTAATAAGATATTATGCGATGATGGGAATTTACAAGTTTAAAGTCAGACTAATGGAAAAACCTGCGGCAAAAACAATTTTAAAAGACTGCATAACATTTCCAATATATGGTCACACTTCCATATTTGCTTTTGGGGATTGCTGGAAATTGTGTGATCGTTACATCAGGCTTAATTGGAACAATTTCAGGGAAAGGAGGCTGAACGAGTCCCTGGAAAGGAAAGTGTTGGGTTTTTAAGAGGTGCATTAGAAACAGAAACGCTATCTCGCTTTATCTGGAAATGTCTGCTGATTAAAGATGATCGCTCTGACAGGGGCCCAAGCTCATGAAAACACACTGCTGTATTTTCTGCAGGTTTTAATTGCTACTTGCTTCTCAAGGGAGGAAAATGTGGGTAACAGTGATCCATTACAGTGTTGTGTATTCTGTATATTCCTCCTAATTGGATCCATACCTTTGTGCTAAAGTTTAATTAAATCCACATTTCATTGTATTAAGAAACAGTCCTTTTTTTTCTAAAGAACTCTTTACGATAAATGTACACTCTTGTGAAAGTGTCCCACTTCTCTGGTGACCAAGAGGGAGAGCTAACCAACCTTCCGATTAGTAGATGACTTCATCTGCTTATTGGAAGGTTGGTGGTTCGATCGATGGCTGCTCCTGTCTGCATGCCAAATATCCTCGGCCAAGATACTATCCCCAAGTTGCTCACTGATGCATCCATTGGAGTATGAATGTGTGGGAATGTTAGATATGAAGCACTTCGGTAGAAAAAAGAACTTGTGTGAATGAGTGAATGACGCAAGCAGTACAAAGCACTTTGAGTGTTCAGGTAGAAAACGCTATATAAAAATCTTTCCATTTACCACCTATTCGAATATAGATTTAGAAAAAAAAGATTAGTGCAAGAAATGTAAAACATTCTTTTAATTAATCAGGAAAATGTCATTAAAAGCTAGTTTGTATAGAAATGTCTTCAGCTGCTTTTTAAAAGAGTCAATGGAGTCTACAAAGCATAAAGACAATGGAAGAGACTTCCTTGCAACTTCTGACTTAAAGACCTAAGTGCTCAGGAAGAAGCCCGAGGTTTCAACAGGTCAGAGATATACTGGGGAGCTTCACCATGTCCAGCTCTAAAAGTTAAAAATAAAAATTTTAAATGAACCCTAAAATTTACTGGCCACCAGTGAAGAAAAAGCACAAACTGGAGTAACATGTTACCTATTTTTTGTGCCATTTAAAAGTCTTGCCGCAGCATTCTGTACAGTCAGAAGGTGATTTGTTGGGACAGGTAAATAGACCATTGCAATAATCCAAGCAAGAAGAAATAAGAAGAAATTAAAGCTACAGCATAAATGTTTTCTCAGTTAATTATTGAAAAATTGTGCTTTTAATTTCAATGTTGCATTTACAAAAATAACATTTCTATCTTTAGAAGTCAAACAACAAGCACAGCGTTACTTTTTGCAGTCAGGCCAAGACGTCAAACTCAGCCCACAATCTCAGCACATCAACGGGTCTCCTAACATTAGTTCTTCCTCCTCACTATCATTAACTGCTCGTTTATATGATCAGACCAGAGTACTGCAGGATCTTTATGATATAAACCAGCGGGTGATGAACAAAACTGAGAAGATTTGGATTTCAATACCAGCCCACATTATAACTCAGCTCACATAATTTTACGCATTAAACTGGCAAATCTCACATCAGCGACACTATTTAAAATACTTCAACCCCAACGTATCTGTTTAATGCCATGACTGACTTCAGGGACTAGCTTCTTCTTTTGACTTCAGAAATATAATGAACTGAACTCTTCAAATCATAACAGACTGACTTCAAATTTAGGTAGTCAGTCATTCTAAACATAGTTTTAAATTTAAATTAAATTAATAGGGTAAGAAAATAAATAAAATCTCAAACCAATCGGCACATGCTAAATATATATTATGTATTAATCTTCTCTGTACGTTTCCCCATCTTCTCAGACTAAAAGCTCACATAGAAATTGTAAATACCCATTCTTTTTTCACTCAGCAAATATAAATCGCTAAGTGATAAATTCTGGCTCAGCAGAAGAAAAACAAGTATAGACACAAGTCCCACTAGGAGGCGGGAAATCCAGCTCAGTATGTGCAGGCAGCGGGAGGTCAGCTCAACTGAAAAATTCACACATGGAAAAGACACATCAAACAGTAACTGAAAGAAGAACAAAGGCCTTCTTCAGTCAAATTTCTTATATAGAACTGATTTGAATTGTTAATATGGAATGAGGAAAGCAAAATTGTTCTTTCATTGTGTGATGTACTTTCAGGGCTTACGCTGCACATTTAAATCTAAGCGGGTAGGCGGGCTGCCTCTGGCTTTTTGTGGCCTCCTGATGAGCTGAAAAAAATAATAACTGAGAACCAAGTCTGACACATCCTGGAGACAAGCATAGCAAAAGTACAAGTGTATCAGACAACAAAAACTTTTCACAGAAAGCAGGGGAAGATTAATACGTTTCCACTATTGGTATGCTGCTAATGTAGACTCTGTATTTTCTGCAACAGCTTCACAGGAAAAATATTCTAGCAGAGACAAAAAATGTCTTTTTTATAGATACCATCAAAGAAAAAAAACAAACAATGACAATGAATAACAAAACCATGTCTCTTTACATTTATGTGATGTAAAACCTGCATTGAGAGGAAACATTCACTTCTGTTTAAACCTTACCTAAATTTCATATGACTATCGTTTGCGATGAAATCTGGCTCTCCAGCTACAAGCATTTTTCCAGAGTCCACAGTTTCCAAGCCCAGAGGTAGCATCTCATATGAGAAATGGGACTGTTAAAAAGTTCTACATTTTTCTGAGCATTTTTCAGTTTACGCACGGAAAATTAATTTCTCGGGGTGAGAGTGTCAACAGGGAGTACTACAGTAACAGAGTGTTTACAGGAAACAGTCTTAATTGTGACACATGCCAGTGTAGCATCTGGTGCCGGCTCAGAACACTTTGAAAACCTAGCATCTTTGATCAGCTCCTCAACCACACACCAGATTTCCCTTCATGGATCTTTGTCCATTTTCTAAAAATAACAGTCGGGCTAGTGGTCTGCCGTTTCAACACACTGAAGGAGATCGATTGGGGGTTGGAGCCTATCCCAGCTGCCATTGCGTGACAGACAGGGTACACTGGACAGCCTGCATAGAAACAGACAACCATTCACAGTCGCACTTATAACCAGTTTAGAATTGCCAATTAACCTAACCCACACATGTCTTTGGAAGGTGGGAAAAACCTCGAATACCTGGAGCTTTGAAAACTCCTCATAGAAAGGCTCTATCAGCGTGGTGGCTAAACACAGCAGTCACTAAAAACTGTCCATGGGTGCAGGAGAAGATGTCTTTTGATTTGAGAATTTCCAAATACAAATATGATAAGACAGTTCTCAGAAGCTTTTGGTCAAAACTTGTAGGATTGCTACAAAAAAAAACAAAAACAAACAAGAACAACAACTATAACCTGTTTTTGAAGAACCAGAATATCAGTGACATAGTAACTCAACATGCTCACAATCCATCACAGGTCATTGTTCAGAAAATGATGATGAAAATGACACACGTGACCACGACCACAAACTTGGGTACAGTTTTGGTGAATATGTGCAACACGATTTGTGGAAGTCTCACTAAAATCTGATGCTTTGTAAGAGGAAAAGTGATACTTGCAAAAATGGAAAAGTACCCTGAAAGACAAATATGTTTATTGCCATACATGACTTACAGTACTGTCAATTTACCAATGGCTTAGATGGGCATGGCTAAACATTTGCTATTCCATATTAAAAACTGTGGAAGGTTCTGCACCCAGAATGTATATTTTTTTTATTTACTATCATGATTATTATTGAAAATAGTCTTAAGCTTCTTGCCTAACCGACTTCATAACAGAAGTAGATGTAGGTGCTCAGTCAGTTTCCCTAAGGTCTGCTGGTTCAGTGTCTGGCACTGACAGATTGGCTGTCGTCTAGAGGATGGTTGGTATTACATCAACACATACATAATGAGCTCCCATATCTACTCTGGGATTACTGCACTCTGGCTGACCTCAATCGAGAACACTTCTGAAAAAACACATAGGATGCTGAAATATGTGTAACTGTAGGAACTAAACTTCAAGGCCTGTGCACACTGACAGTCAAGATTTCTTCTGGTTTTGATGTCAAAATGTAGAAGTAGCAACTCTAAAACAATGCAGACTAAAAGCTGTAGTATAACAAACTCTGGATTGTGCAGTACAGACAACAACATCCAAACATGCATAGTCCTTTCATATCTTAATATCTGCACGACTACTCCATGTGATCTATATGCAAGTGATCCAAACAATCTGCCGGTTTGTGTACCAGAAAAAAATACTTTTCTATTTTAGCCTTTTGCAAGCACAAAATTGTGCCTTGTTAGGATCTGACAGTGTGCAAATTAACACATTCGCACATATAAAATCTAGGTCTCTAGACACTCAGTCATCACAGGAAGAAAACATCATCTGATGCATGCAGAGTTACAGATAAAACTGCCAGAAACTGCTATCAGGGAACACAGTGGCTTACGTTATCAAATGACATCTAGAAACTGGGAAGCGCGCCGACTGAATAAAAATCTGGCGGATTTTGATTGACAGCAGATTCAGACAACAAGCTGATAATGGCCTCTCAGATGTATAACAGCAAGCTAACTGCAGCAGACATCAATGCACAGCTGAGTGTGAGTCACAATATGAAAGTGTGAAAGTACTTCAAGCAGACACGACTTTGCAAAGTGTGGCTGATAGGTCATATAATACTTTAATTAGGTTATCAAAGAGGGGGTATGAGGTTTGCTGAGCTTTAGAGGCTTAGAAACAAAAAATGAACTCCTGTAGAATGAGAGAGGTCCACAGGTTCATCTTTTTCCAACCAAATAAATGTCTAAAACACATCTGAATGCACATTATTAGAAGATCTGTTTTTGTGTGCCACATTTGAGTAACCAGTTCAGTTTTCACTGCAAATGAAACGTTAGCAATGAAACCAAACCACTTTAAAATTGGTTTGGTAAATTCAGCAAGTTATAAGTATTTAAACCTCCTGCTTCTATGAACATATATTAGAAAATGTGGCTGTCCCGCATTGAACCACAGCTTAATATGGTTTCCAGGGAAGAGTAAACACAATGAATCAGTTTATGTAGTTGGCAGACTGCACTGCTCATGAAGGTAAAGTTGAGCAGGATTTATGTTATTCACAAATAAACAGTGGTAAACTGACAAACGTTTGCACAATAACAAGTCCATGTTAGGGCCACATACTTACCCGACCTTCTACAGCTCATTAGTTTATTTCAATTTTCTTTTTCCCAGTGGTTTTAAGGCATATCTGTGACACCACATGCTCAAAAATACATTTAATGAAAATGGATGACAGACATTTACGCACCTTTGCTTTTGAGTTTCTTACCTTGTGCTTGTGCTAGCCTTAGAGAGCAGATACAGCAGAGTAAAGTCCAAAGAATCAGAACTCTCCTAAAATCAAAGACATAAAGAAACATGGCAGATGTTGAGGTTTGTGTAATCTTTATGCTTTACAGATAACTCAGCTTTTGGGTGTACTTCAATCACAAGTCAAAACTAAATATATTCCTTAAAAACATCATGCGAGCCCTAAATGTATCTCTTTAGTATTCTCGATAAGTCCGATCTAATGTTACATTACCAGGATACATTACCAGTTTAAGTAAGCAAAGTGACATATTAAGTTTCCTGCAGAGCCATCTACCACAGTGATGTTAGGTGCTACTGCAGCAGCAGCAGCAGCAGCATCCTTTGCTTTTTCAAAAAGTCTAACATCTGCTTCAAGACAGCAAGCTCTGGCTTATCTTGCTGCCTGACCAGATAAGCTATTGCCCAGCAGAGGCCGGTAAGTGCTCCCATAAGGCCACCTCTGACAATCTTTAAAAAAAGGTGCACCGCATTGCCTTAAAACCAACAATGCCAACTGAAAGGCAAATGCTTTGGGAAAAAAAAAAATGTGTATCACATGTCAGTGTTTTATCTGACTTTGATCTGAGGCAAACCAAAGCCTAGCCGTGCACTTTGGACTGTGGGTTTTTAAAAAGGGCTTCATCTAAACCCAGCAGTGAGAAAACGCTGCTTTTCTCAGCCTACACAGGGACATGTAGGCTGAGAATTTAGATCAATTCTATTCTCACAGGCCAACAGTGCCACTTAATACCCAACATCAAGCAGCACACAGCAAATTTTACACCTCTGATTTTTCAGTGACATTTATATGTCAAGACAAGTGATAAAAGAGGAGATGATTACTCATATGGAGCTGTTTTAAAGGTGCTGAGTTATCTCAAATAAGTGTGAATTTCAGCTATCTCTAGGATAATATCAGGTTTTCACACGTCACATCATTTGGGCATTAAATGCAGCAGATGAATCTGGGTGAATGTGGTCCAAGTGCTGCTTGAAGTGGCACACACTTAGTGACAAGCACTATAATTAAAGCATTTTCAGGAATTCTTACATTTGTGGTTCTTCTCCAAAGAGCCACAAAACCCCTGGTCAGCTACTGGCACAATAAATGCTGGTTTAATCTTTAGAAATGTTTAGCCCTTCACTGTAATCTCCCTGAACTGACAGCAGCAGCAGCAGCAGAAACAGTGAAACGTGTATGTGCCACTTGTGACCAAGCCGCCTGTATGTCCTGCAGATTTTATGTGATGCAACATCTGGACCTTTATAGGACATCTCCTCCCATTGTGTCAGCCGGGCCAACCAGCTGAGTAAGATGCACAGCAGGGAGGAGAGAAAAGAAGGAGGAGGAAGAGGAGAAGTGTCTCCTCCTCTCATACATTTCCCTTAAATCAGTCCCAGATCGTTTGGCAGCTCATTCAGATACAAGCTGCAAAGGCACAACTTGAAGAACAGCACAGCAGACTACACTGGCTTTCACTGAACTGATGTTAAGAGCAGAGAAAATAGTTTCCACATGCTTATCTCCACAAGCCATTAAGTACACCACCTGTTCTGCACGATTTCTCAAACAGATACCTCTAAAAGTTCAAGTCATTTGTCTTTGTAACTCCAGAAATGATGTCACAAGTTTTTTCAAACAACCACTGTAAAACATACTGCTTGTATCAGTGCTACTAGCCATCAACATCTTTCTCAAACGGACACAGATTCGGGAACACCCGGGAAAAAAAATTCAGAAAAGTGAGAAAGAAAAGTGTTTATTTATGCACTTCTGAATATGTCGACTCACCCCCCGACTCCAGTGGTTTTGAGTTTGGAGTACGGGGCATTGTCCGGCTCCATAGCGGTTACTTCATTCTTTCTTGGGAGTTTTTTCTATAGTCCGGAGGAGGCAGATAAAGTTTTTCCATCCCAGGTGTTCTTTAAAGAGTCGCGCGTAGAGTAAAAAAAAGTGCAAGGCAGCAAAAAGAAAACAGCGAATCGATGCGGGATTAACCAGCAGTGAAAAAGCTGCTTTGTGCCATTGTTTTGCCTCTTCTTCTTTGAGTCTCCTTCCTGAAGATATCAGCAATTTGTTTTTTGTTTCATTAAAAAGGCAAAGAAAAAGACGCTCCAGAGAGCTTCACCTGTGCGCTTCCGATATTTCTTTCCGTTCGCGCGAACAATAAACGTTAAAGTCTTCTCCAGCTTTCCCGGGGAATCAGTGCAGTACAAGATGTAGAAGCCCAGCGGTGTGTGTATGTGTGTGTCGACTTTCCAAGATGAAAGTTTATTGTGGACTGAGGGAAATCTTGAGAAGCGGGAGAGGGGGGACAACACCTCCCTCTGTCGCCCTCAGCTGACATCCAAGGGAAGCAAATCTGGAGCTACACGCGGTTTTCAGGCGCTCCTTCATCCAAACGTGTGTCATTTCACAAAGCAGGAGCCTGTGAGTTTGCACGGGTGTCTGTGTACCGCCGATCAAGTCACTGAAAAGACAAATCGTGCAGTTTTTGTGATGTGCTAGAAAAAAAATCGCAGATGCAGCATCTGCAGGGCCACAGCAACCATTCTAGAAACAGATGGTCAGCCCCCTGTAGAAATATGGTGACCAGACATAAAAACAAAGCTCTGAAACAGATCCAGCTTGTTAGGTTTTTTTTTTCTTTGATCAGTTAAGGATAATTGATGATTGAGATGCTTCCAGTTATGACGTGGATAATAGCGCTCATTGTCAAATCTTACTGTCAGTATTAAAAGACCATTGTAAATGTTAAAAATAAAGGCTAATTCATTCTGATCTAAGCACTGTTTTACTTAGCAAAAAAGATTCTGTGGGTTTATTATCAGAAAGATTTGATTTGTAAAGTTATTTTTTTAACACCAAAAAGCTCCAACTGCACTCACAATGGCCCTGCGACATGAGTTTGCCACAAATCTGCTAAATCAAGACCACAGGGATATAAAGTGACTAACAAACTGGAGTATTTTTGTTTAGAAATCTAACTAATCACGAAGCAGCCAGAGGTCACCTGCTTGCTAAAAGTGGTGGAATGTTTCTACCAGATGTGCAGAGTGTGGCCATGTGATAAGTGTGCCAACACAGGCACCTGTAGCTGATTTTAATGACAATGCTTGCTATGAGTGAATTTCAGTTTTTTTATTAGTCTGTTAGACATCTGTGGCTGTTTATGGATGCAACTTAGGAGTCATGTTTTCAAGCATTAACTGATTACTTAGAACTCTACCATGTTGGCTAAATGTCGTCAGTTTTTACTTCAAAAATGGCAACATGACAACTGGTCCTCCAGCTACTTTCTCCAGGACAATAACTTTGCAGCTGATCAAACACTAAAACCCTCACATGTGCAATAAGACTGCTATAAGTGCAATACTTGTTTTTTTTTCTGACAAAGTTGTACTTTTGTATTTTCTCACTCAGTGGTATATAGCATTTGTATTTTCTAATTGTATATATTATTATATTTTATTCTATTGAATATAGTATTTTATTTTATTTTATGCTATTCCATTCTGTACAGTGTCTTATTCTTATTCTATTCCAGTGTCTTCTAATTTTTGCTATATAACATTGCACTTTTGCTGTAACATAACCAATTTTCCACCTGTGGGACTAATAAAGGGTATCTTATCTTATCTTATCTTATCTTATCTTATCTTATCTAAAACTGCTCTGCACCTTTCTGTGTGCGTATTCTCAGTATTTCTGCACTTCTGCTGATATTGAAAGCATACCTCTGATGATTTATATCAGCAAATAATATTATTGGCCAAACCTGCATGTCAATAAAAACCTGAAATGGTTGCAATTTACTAATTTTTAGAGCCAAAAAAAAAAACAGGTATTTGAATTGGAGGCCTTTTTCCTTCTACATAATCAGTCGAGGTGAAGCAAAGCCACATGAAAGTACTTTTGTGGACTCACCTCGAAATTCATTTGTGCTCTATGAAAACTACTTCGCTTCTTGTGAAACGTGTGACTGAACTTTTTCAGAGTAATCTGTCTGACATTTGAAAATTTGCAGTGTAAACATTCCTGCTGTTTGTGCTTCACAACTACTCTGTCTGTGTCAAGTTCCATCAAACTCCAACCAAACCCCAGCAAATGCGAGGAACACATTTCCGCTTTGACAAATGAACAATTAATTTAATCAAGTGAAATTTAAACCATTAAACTAGCTTTTTGTGACAGCCCCCTTTCACCCCCTGCCTCTCCGGTGTTTACTTCCGTTCGCACCATTATAACAGGGTTGCAGGGCTGCACTGATTCCAATTTGTGTATATATGTGTGTATGTGCATGTGCACTGTCGTGTGCTGCGAAATTCCTCTGCTAAATAAAGTCCTCATTGACCCGCCTTCAACAAACATGCTATGACAGTGTCCAGGGGAGACCCAACAGAGCACCAATTCAGCTGTCTGCAACTGGATCCCTTCTCCTCGCACAGAGTCCCCACACAGTTCGTCCTCTCATGACCGGGAAGGAAGGCAGCTCACCACCTTGAAAGAGCACTTCCCATGTACCTGTCTCAGCATTGCCGGATGTGAGCTTTTGTTACCACAAGTTTTAGTTTACAGACAAGGAGAGCTATGTCCTGTGGAAGAGCCTAGGGGAAGATCTTCAATCTGGAGTGTAAAGTTTCATGGGTTTTGTAATGATTATTGCAGCAGCCTATGCAAGTGATTCTCAAATTGTTGCTCAGGAACTGCCAAGGGGTTCTTAGATGCATGCCTGTTCATCTTCTTGCCAAGAGTTAAATGAGAAGAAGAAGAAGCAGATGGTTACTTTTTAGCTCAGCTTAGCATTAAAAATATAAACCAGGTAACATGTCTGTTTAAGTGCAACAGATCTGCCAGCTTGCTGTTTTTGCAGTTTATCTTTTGTGTAAGAATAAAGCGTATTACTGGACAAGCTTCAGAGCCTTATTTTATCTTTAGACAGACTGTATATAAAAGATGGACATAATGTATGGGTCTTTTTTCTCACTCCGACTGTCATGGTGCTTTTTATACAGGCATCATTTAGAGCTCGCTCCACTGATTCACAACCCTGCTGCCCGGATTTTAACTGGCACCAAGAAATATGAGCACATTACTGCAGTACTGGCAAACTTACACTGGCTGCCTGTTAGGTTCCATATTGATTTTAGAACTTTGCTAATCACTGTTAAAGCATTAAATCGCTTTGCTCCAGAGTACATCAGGGACTAGTTAACGCCCTGTGTGCCTGGGCATTTACTGTCATCTGTAACTAGATGGCTTTTTGTTCCGAGGTCTCGGCTAATAACCAACAAAGGTTAGCAGGCTTTAGCGATCATATCTTTATGGTGTGGTCCTATTATATGTGGTATTTTTTATCCATGTTTATTTTTATTTTATTTTTTTATTTTGTTCTGTTTTACATTTTCTACTTTTCTTTCTTTCTTTTTTCAGAGATTTTGCTTGTGGATTGGCCTAAAATTGGTTTTCAGTCTCTAAGTTAAGATAATTGCTGGCAATAGTTTCATATCACTTTTTGGGCATGAGCCTCTCAACACATCTACAAGAAAGCGAATTATTTTGATTAGTAATTCTGTAAATTAATTGTCCTATATTCTAAGGTCATGTCTAGCAAAACTCTTAATTTTACTTTTATATTGTCAACAATCAAATCTAATGGCGAAAGTATTTTCCATCCTTGCTTCACTCAGACCCAAACCCATTCATATTCAATTCAAATTCAAATAATTATATATTTAAATCATTTGCCATCTAAATGATTTGCTAGACCAGCTGAGCCCTTTAGGTTTTAGCGAGGGCCCATTTGTCCAATGAAATACACATTTGTTGTGTAAGGGAGTGTTCTTCAGTAATAGCTTTCCTATGTAACACAGGCAGTAAAATGTTACTTTTCGTAGGTATTTGAAGTCTTTCCAGATATGGTTCCTTTGGGCACATAAAGGTTTGTGGTCTGATACATGTTGGTGGTCCTTGACATGAAAAAGTTTGAGAGCTCTTTTCAGTTTGGCCTCTGGGATTTCCATTTCTGCTTTTTCTACCTGACAGCAGTTTCACAAGAGTCCTCTTCCAATCCAAGCAAAGACTTTCCTGCATCCTCACAGTTCAGGCCAAACGCTTGTTTTAGTGGAAAGCATGAATGAGCTTTGATGGAAAAATGCAAGATTTTCTGTTAGTATTTTAGTAGTATATTCCCTTCTACACAAGACCCCAGTGAGAAGTTCTGTATGTGTGGAAAACTGGTGGATTTTCCTGCAGACAGTTTTGTTGTAACTAGCATTGCAATTAGCATAGAAGGCAAATTTGTTCAACTGAGTGCTAATTAGTTATAAGCAACAGTTCAGTTTGCACAGTTTAAGATTTATGGTGATATATTCAATTAAATTTGGATTCAATTTTAGTAAAAACATAAAAGGGATATTTTTGGATAATCTGTTCTATTTTTACAACAAACCTTAAACTATGAGCTTAAAACATGGCACATGTTTTCATGTCATGCTCTAGAGATGGAAACTCTTGTCAGATAAACACAGACTCTTTTGTTTTACTCTCATGTCTTGGGGAAATGGGGCCAGTCGAATTCAGCAGACTCTGCTCAAGCACAGCTGGATCCAATAAGAGCATGCCCTGGTGTTCTGTTTACCCATTCCATATATTACAACAGGAAATTTGGGGAGGAAAAATGTGATATAATAGTATCAAATACTAGTATATTCATTTCATTTCCCTACTAACAATGCTGCTTTTTCCCCTCAACTGCAAAAAGAATGATAACATCTGAAAGCACACTTTTTTGATGTTCAGCCCAGAAATACTTTGTTCTATTATAAGAATAGTATATAATGTTAGTTCTAAGTTGTACTCTGTTGTCTGTGTGCCTGTACAGACAACCTATCTACAGCACACAAAACCTACCTAGCTGTACTGAACCTAAACTTTTCAGTTTAGTCCCATGGCTTTCACCTTAAATATTCCCACATAAGGCAGCTGTGGGAATATTAACTTTACAGACTGATAAAGTTAAGAACTAGCTTTCAACAGTGTGGATCATTTTGTGGTGACTGTTTTTTTTTTTTCTCAGGCATTTGTGGAAACAAAGTGAGACACCATCAGTTTGTTAATATTTCACATTTTCTAGCATATTAGCAGTTTTCTCAGTTTTCCTTTTAATGTTATTAGCTACGTCACACAAACGGTTATTGAAGGCAGGTTTAAAAAAAATAAATATTATTTGCTGCATACATACATATAAACTTTTTTCCCCCTCTACACTCTACACACAATACACCAGTCATCTGGTTCATCCTGATATGCTGCACCAGTTCTTGTATCAACCATCTTTGCTACTTTTTAAGAATACATTATAAGTCAGTGCAGTGAACACAATAATGCAGTGATAGGGCAACTCAAGATTTTAACCCTCTTTAACAGTGTAATAATAATAATTTCAAGTTGTGCTAGAACACAAAGACTGAATTTGTCTGAAGGCCGCATTAGATGTGTTAATTATTGCCAATTCTTTACCCCGTGGAGCTGCAGAAAGACAGACGCTGCTGCCAAGTCGGAGGCATTGTTGTGGTGACATTTGAGTGGGGGATCAAACCGCTGATGAATAATCCATATTGAAAAGCTGCTCTTTCTGCCAAATGTCAAACAGCAGCAGGAGCCATTGTTCAAGGAGCGGTCTCTAAAACTCTTGATTTAGCATCCTCATAATACTGTGTCACAAAGTGTACTAGTAAAGGTGGCAATACAGCGTGTGCTGAACAAACAGTGGTTTATTAACTGAGGGGTAAAAGAATTTCCTCACTCACTAGGTTGCTCATTTTCTAACCCAGTCCTGTCATAATATGCCACACATTACATTTGAATGGCAGTAGAAGTACAAACAGTTTACTTTCCTGCATCTTTGCATTCATCGTCATCACAGCTCGTCTGTAAATTTCTCTTCCGTTGTGGATTGCACCTTGTGATGATCTCTGATCTCTGCATCTCTGCAGTATATCTCACAAATCTAGAAACCCTCATCTTTATCCTTTGCTTTGAGTGTGCAGCAAGAATGAGCCAACATCAGCTTCCTGCTTCCCTTCTGTTTACTGCAACAGATGAAAAGAGTTTTCTGTGAAGACGAGGGCTTAGCTGATTTGTTTTGCATTGTCATAAATTGGCAAAGTGACTCTTTATAATTGGCCTGCCGCAAAGCCAAGCGATGTTTCAGGGCTTGCAGCATGCCTCCAGTCCACATAAAGAAATATTTTAATTTAACAAACAGCAGCTTCCATCTGGTTGAGATGCACAACTTTGGCTGTGTAGATGAAACAAAATGTTGTATGCCTGTGGTCAGCATAGGTCCAGCATATAGAACAGATGCCCCACCACCCCCAGGCTTACATAAAAAAACACCAACATATACCTCTGCGTATCCATTCCCTCATGTCATACACTGACTCAGACTGTTATCATGGAATAGATACAGGTGGATTCAGTCTCCCCCAGCATGCTTTGGTGCTGGAAATAATACATATATATAATATTTTAGCTTTTTAAAAGATTGAAAAATACGTGAAGAATCACAAAAGAAAAACATCAATGTCTTGCACGGTGCTGGGCTCCCGTTCTCCATATATACTGCATGACAAAGAATGTGAGGATCTGAGCTGCTTCTTCACAGTAATTCACACTGAAGATATGGAATAGTTTGGAATTTGATTTTTGCCATCTCCTCAAATAAGTTGCTTTCTCTGCCAACTGCCAACAAAGTATATGAGTTCAGCCTGTTGATGAAAGATTAGGAGGTTTAACTCTTCTTTTCATATTCTGGATTTTCATTCATTCAAATCTTAACACTCGCCGTCTCTGTGACCACGTCACCAGCGAGTGTAAAAATGAGCTTGAAGTTTGAATTCACCTGTGCGTGTCCATGGGACAAAATTACAAAGACATCAAAAGTTAATGGCTCTGCAAACAGACACTGACCGTTTATACACTGTAAGTGGAAATAAATTGCATCACCCTGCCCTAAAGAATGTCTGAATCACTGAACTTCCCATGAGGATAGGTAACTATTGTTCACTTCATTTGTTTTGTTTTTGCCCTAAGTCAGAGACGAGAAACTCAATTCTGAAGACTTTCCATTATCCAATTCCCCACAGCACAGTCTCAGTTATTTGAAACCTTACTCCTGTGTACCAGTGTATCAGCAGCACCTATGTATGTTACTTTCAGCTGTGTATGAGCAATTCCTTGTTTTTCAAGGATTTAGGTAGTTCATCCTTTAGCAGTATCGGCAAATCTGACGAATGATGTGTTGGATTTGATTATACCTTGACTTTAAAACAACAGCGGACATAACAGCACTTCCAAGACCTTATGTGACTGTACAGCAGCAAGCGATACTGCACAGTAATCTACAAAAGGCCTGAAAGGGGGAACTGTTTCTTTAGCCAACCTGTAAATTCCTAACAGATTGAGCTCCTGGTTGAAGGCCTTGTTTTTGGAAAAGCAGCTGAAAGAAGCTTGTAACACTGCAGGATTTCTTTCAGGCTAAATACATTAGCAGATGGACAATGGGGTCAGTGATCCAAGGTTTACATGTAACAGAGAAGCACAAAGTCCTTATCGAAGGAGTCTGTGAATTACAGTGTGAATCTTGTTTGCCAGCTTATGCTTAGCCAAGCGTTATGGTGTACCACTTTGTTCTGTATTGAATCTACTGCAAACATGGCTGTCAATATCTTAAAATATCAGCAGTCAAAGCTAAAAAGAAACACGAGCTTATTTTAGTTGTGATAACATCCTTCTGCAGGACTAAGAATTGACCTGACAATTCATGACACCCCAGTTTAGACATCTTTATTCTAAAAGTACAAACACCACAAAAAGAAGCTTATTCAGTGTGCTACGGCAACGCCGGATAACGTCTGCAGATGTAATCTTCAGGAACACCAGTCTCATTTATCTGTCATCCGCTTGGGGATTCGAGGAGCGCCTTTATCGGGGTTCCGCAGAAAGGAATTCACAGAGACTGCAGATGAAATATGGACGGGTTATTTTCAACAGAATCACTACTGGCAGCCTTGAGAGGAGCAGATAATTACCACTTTGACAAGCTTTGATCACAGGTACAGTTATTCTCAGAATGTCTATGTTGATAGAACAATGAGATGACGGCCCTGAAATCCATATGAGTGTGGCCTAGTTTTGCTTCTTAGATTATGAATAGAAGTACTGTCTAGCACATGAAGACGCAAGAACAACAAAATAAGGGTAGTTGGTGTGGCATAGTTGACTGTCCATAACTCTTTTAAATTGTAGAAGTGGAGAAGAGCTACTGCAATGCTCTAGGGGAAAATGTCGTGGGTAAGTCATCCACTTGTAAATACTGTGGGTGGAATGAATCACTGTGGGGGTTTTTTTT
>VUQR01035108.1:5344-27096 GCA_015108515.1 Hemichromis elongatus | reverse complement strand
TTTTTTTTGTCAGAAGGCAGCAAATTATTCAATAGAATGACAGATGGATCGACAGGCCTCGAGTCTTGCTGGAGTCGATTTTAGCGAGGTAGGTGTAGAGTCATGAGGGGTAACTCTGGTGGGAAGTAGGAAAAAAAAAATCAAGATGAAGATGTAACCTTGGCACACAGAAATAAGGTTCAGTTCATTGATATCTCTTTGAAAATGCATCCAGACCAAAGTAAACATGCCTCCCACACTACCTGCCAGAACTAAACTGAGATGCAGTGTTTCTTAGCAGGGCCACCCAGGTATAGGAAGGAAGAGCTCTTTATGTGTGTGTGTGTGTGTTTGTTTGTGTGTGTGTGTGTGTGTGTGTGTGTTTGATGGTCAAACAAGTCAAATGAGTCAGGTTTTGCCTCTCTGACCTCTGGAATGTAAACAACAAACCTTATGAGTTTTCAAGTCAGTGTTTTGTTTATGTTACATAGTTTTTCAGGGTTTGCGAATGTATTCTTCCACCCCTGCAGGACTCATTTATATTTTACCTCCTCCTGTATCCTGCTCATTAGTCCCTCACTGATGTTGTTCTCCTGGAGGCTCAGATGCCTCAGTGGAAACTGTGTCCTGCAAAGCAAAGCCCCCATGATGTCATTTCCTCCCACATCGCTGATGCAGTTCTTGTCTAAATCCACCTGCCGCAGACTCATGTTCTCTTTCAGCATGTCAGCCAGCAGCCTGACCCCGGGGTCACCCAAGTTATTTTCGTCTAGGATGATCTGAGTCAGTGAGCTGTTTCCTTTTAAGCTGTCAAAAAGTTCCTTCCACGCTGCCAGATCGGCACCGCTGGTCTGTGCTAGCCCTAAATACTGAAGATAGGAATGGGATCTCATATATGATGCTAACACTTTCACCCCATCGCTGCTCAAACCATTTCCTCCAATATCCAGCTCTAAAAGTGTAAAAAGCCTGAAAGAGCTCCATCCAGAGGGCAGCTGAGGAAGCATATTGTGTTCTGTTGGGAAAAGCATAGCCTGTTGGATAGCAGCAGCAGCTCTTGCTGTTTGTTCCTGCAGCTCAGCTATTCCATTCAACAGGGTCAGCACTCCATGGTCACGTAGTTTGTTCCCAAACAAGCTGTAGAATGAGAAAATGGAGGTTACTGTGGAGATTCGTTTTCGAGCCTCCATGAACCACTCACTTCAAAATGTAGCTGTGTGCACCCTGATATTAAGTTTTCTCTTATGTGACATCTAAGTTCAGGTGGAAAACCTGTTTTTTTTTACACTGGATGACACTGGATGACACAAACAGTGGATATTTTTGTGTGTGTGTGTTTTTTTCCACAGCTTCAGATTCAAATGGAATCTGCAGAAAACGGCAGAATGTCCTGATAAATTGTTACACCTTTTCTTGTAGAAAGGTTGATGCATTTGGTATGTTAAATGCAGGTTTAAGGATTAAATAAATAACTGAAGAACTGAACTGGTGCATTTGGGAATTATGTTGAAATATATTCATGTGTTTTCACAGGTAAATTTCACATTTACCCACTTTCACATTTTCACGGGTAAATTATTTTTAGGCTTTTACAGGAATATATTCAATCAATCAATCAATCAATCAATCAAAGCTTTATTTGTCACATACAAGTTGCCCCGCAGTGAAATGAATGAGTCTTTGCCTCTATCTCCTTTAAAGAAATATTTTAGAGACGAAGACGCACTTTTCGTTGTGTGTATTAAAAATAGTCTGCTAGCTGAAAATCTTATCTCATTTGTTTAATCTATAAAAAGTGAAGTCTCAGAATAATTACACAGGGTCACAAGCTTGACTGTGGCCAACGAAGGCCTCCTGCTGCCACCTTCACTTACTGCTTGTTTATGGGTCTCTAAGCTTTCAGTCTTGACTTCAGCAAATGAAAAAGATAAAAAATCAGATGACTGCCTTGAGGATTAAAAAATATCCAGTATTTCTTTGCTTTGAAAAACTCTTGGGTCACTTTTTGTTTGTTTTACTGTCCATTTGAAATGTGAAGCATCTGTCCATCAGCTGTGCAGCACTGTGTTCTTTACTTGGTTATATGTAGAGGAGGTGTTTTTTAACCAAGGGAAGAATGCTTCCATCATTCCCCTTGGTTGCCTTCTGTGGTCTTTTACGTCTTTCGACAGTGTTTTCCTGTAAGAATGGGTGAGATTCCTAAATTGGCCACTCCTAAGGTTTTTACTATCATAGCCTAATGATGGGCTCTCCCACTTGCAAGGACGTCTCTTTAGACCTCGTGTGGAGAGTTCCACTGAAAAGTACCGAATACAACTTCATCATCTCTAGACTTTTATCTGCCTAATGTGTCGCAATAATAATAAGGAAACCAATTAAATTTAATCTGCTGAAAATGGGGAATGTGTATAAAAATGGCTGAAATTCCTACACAATTAACGTAATATTTATATTTCCAGTACTTTGGTTCCTGTGTTTCTCGGATTTGCTGCATATTTATACGGTCTCTTCAGTTCTGTTTCTATTCCTGTCTTCTTCTTTTTTGTTCCAAGTGATATTCAAATGCCTTTAGATCGCGGCATGTTTTCTGAATTCTAATGTTATTCTTTCTCAGATTTTGATAAGACACGACTCAGTGGAGCGTAGGACTTACTGCAGGCCTTTGACCTGGGGCTTCACTCTCAGAACGTCCAGCAGAATGTGAGCACCGTAGGGGCCAATGAGGTTGAGGTTGAGATTGAGTAGTGTGACTTCAGACAGGCTGCTTTTTAGTGCCCCTGCCAGGCTCAGCAGAAGGTCATCTGTGAGGTCCGTGTTCCTCAGAACTAGCTGCTCCACCTCATCAGACATGCTCAGCACTGTCATCATGGCATGAAGCTACATTTACAAACCAAGAGAAAGTCACAGGAGACTGTAAGTCCCTCTAAAATTACAGCAAGGGAAAGGAAACGGTTATAATACAGAGTAGCTATACTGTTATCCATGAGAAAAGTTTCTTTCTGTAGAAATAGGGCACTGTGCTGTGTGGAATATATATTTTATATCTGTGAATTTTTATTTTCTTTAATCTTGTTGCAGAATGGTACCGAATGCAAGAGCACAGAATTGCAAAGATATGATACAGACAAAAACATATTACATTTAACTTCTAGGTTACCTCAATTACAAGAGAAGCAGCTGTTATAAAAATACAGAAATCACATCTCACAGTACAGATTATTATTTTGTCCTTCATACAGAAATGCATTTTGCATCTGAGCCCTGAGAAGAATATTAACATTAGGCAATTACTGTTAGTGTGCAACAGCACACAATGTGAGATGTGTTGCCGGGTGGGAAAGAGATGTGGGGGAGACAGGTGCTGGAGGTTTTCTAAACACAGATGAGATGAGAGTCCGGAGACATATGGTCTGGCGGTCGGCCACGTCTGCTCTGCCATTTTGCTAGACCTTGAGGAATTTTTCAGCCACTGTTGGAAGCTTTTTCATCATGATTGGTATGACCGAGAGAAATGCCTGCCTGCCCCAGATAAAACTCAGTGACCATTTGTACAACTCATCTTTGCATTAAAAGCCCAAATAATAAAATAAATCCTCTACAACTCACTGAATTAATCCGAATTAAATTAATCAGCATTTTATCTGCCAAATTAATGTTACATGCCTAAAACATGTTGCCATCTTTCTGTTAAGGATAGATTTTATATTTTGGAGGTCTACAGAGAAGTTCCTCAGGGGGGACGTTTGTGCTTAAAAGCTAAAAATATGAATCGGTAATTAAAAGAGAAAATGGTGGCACTCAATAAAAGCCTGTGTTTCTCTCTGTGTAAACACTACATTATTTAGTGAATAGCTGGAACACAGTAATATAGAGTGTGGAATAACATGAACAACCTTAAAGCTAGTTGAGAAGTGGGACAATGGAGCATGCATTACTTTGATAGGCAAATTATTTTTTACCGTTGACATTTCATTATATTATTTGGCAGATACATTTCCTGCTCTAACAAAAACACAGAATGTAAGAATCTGCTCAAATCAAGGCTTTTGGCAGTGATTTAATGGCAGGAAAGCTTCTGGCAAAAACACAGTTTCGCCACAGTAATTTGTGTCATACACACACCTGTGCCTGCAGGTCTTGCTCTCTAACGGACTCTTCCGTGCCAGCGCTCTGATTAGCCATGTCCTCTTCTTTCTCTGGCTTTCCATCATGCTGCAGAATGGTGTCACTTTCTGCACTGAGCTCCACATCGGAGCCTTGAGCTTTGGGGCCTGATGACAGCCTCTTCTGGAGCCGGCACCTCTCCAGGACTTGGCATACAGAAAGAAAATTAAACAACTCAGGTGCAATAAAACCAACTGTCCTGAAGCCAAGTGCATGCAGTGATACTGATATCTGCGGTTAATTTGAAAATGTAAATAATAAAATCTAAAATTCGGTTTGTGCCTCTGTTTGAGCAATAGAGAAAGCAGATCAGCTCAAATTTATGCACACGGGCATGTGTGTATCTGCATAACCTCTCCCACACGTCATCCGTCTTCCTTTAAGCAGACATTTCTCAATGCATCACTTTCTTGCAAATTCAACCTTTTTCTGCTTAAGTGTATTATGTAAATCAGTTACAGCTCTCCAGGGGGATTCCACTTTGGTCCTACTGTGCTGCGGTTTCTTTACTCACTGTTTGCCTTGAACCAGTGATGTTTGCTTGGGCCTTGCTTCAACGCAGCACTCATTTCCACACATTCTTCATAGAAGTCCTTCAGCTTTTCCCCATCTCTGTTTTTCCCATTTGATCCAAGGCCCTTCTGTTTCTCTCTGTTCTGCTTAGTCAGTGCTTCCTCATCCTGCAATGAATCTTTAAAAAGAAACACTCTTTTTCTTTTCAATTTTTTTTCTCTGCAAAGAATATCAAATGGAGATACCAAAGGCAGAAGGCTTGAAGGTCATATGTAGCTCCCCCTCAAATGGCCAGAACATTTTATTTTCCCCTATTTTTTTCACCGTGTCTTACAGGAATCAGACCAACTAAAATTAAAATTTGCATACCGGAAAATTTTCTTGTCGTGTTCGATGGCGGCTGCCCCGTATGCAGGATTGTGACAGGGCCGGTTGCTCTGTCCTGCTCTCGTCTGGCAGACGGTGCCTTGTCTTCAAATTTTTCCATCACTGTTGACCTCTTTGAGCTCTTGCCGTCTTGTCTCTCTTCCCCTCTGTCATTTCCAGCCGTCTTGCCTTTGCTCTCCTTCTGATTAGTTTGACCCTTGCGTCGTTTATTTTTGGAGGTCTCTCTAATTCCACCAACAGGGAGGTCTTCGCTGTCTGTTGATCCTCTGCTGCCCTCCTTGGTGTGTTTTCTTGTCCTCCTCACTGATTTCTTCACAGGTTTGGCTGGGATAAATAGGGGGGATGATGGACATGACTCGATGACGCCTGCTTTGGAAACATTAGAGACAAAATGAGTAGGAAAAAATTCTTTGAGAGACATTTTGTCTTTAAACTAAATGATCAAAATCAAGCACTGGGCCTGGTATCAAAATATGTTGATGAAAAGCTTAAGGAAGTAATGGAAAATTGAGACCCTCGTTTCCAGGCTGTGTACCATTGCCAGTGCTCTGCTCTAGAGAAAGATTTAAGTTCTCCTTTGTGCCGTTGTTCAGCTGCTGGCTGGAGCTGTATTTGTTTCGGAGACTTGTGCATCTGAAAGGGATGAAAATGTGCTTTCATTATATTCTACCTGCTGTACCAACATAATCCCCTGATCTTGTAAAATATGCTTTCTTTTTCCTCAGTGTCCACCCACAACACATTATATCTGCAAAACAATGGATTTACCCAATATGTTTTGACTGGTATTAAATTCTAATTTTTCTGCCAATGCCACGCTGTCTGTCTCTCAGAGGATGTAATCTTACCTGTAGCAGGGCATCCCACCAGCCAGCCAAGTCAATCTGAAGCAGCTCTTCCTGCCCTGCTGGAAGCCAGGAGTGTAGCGGTACTCGCAGCAGGAACTGATCCTGGTCACCATGATGCCATTGACATAGAAAGAAGCACTGAATGGGTAACCTCTATGTCTCTGAGATAAAAACTGGAACTGCTCTGAAAGATCCACACAAATATTAAGATTGTAGATAATGTTTGATCTTTTTAGAAGGATGTCTTGTTCGGCTTTTCATGTCGAATCATCACATTTAGGAATGGTTTTGATTGCTTTTGCCTTGTGTTACAACTGGCTTGTGGTCCAAAACAACACTGGCCAGGTGTTCTGCATTTCCTGCAATCTCATGTGTCACACAAAAAACTCCTGCAACACACAGTCTGAGTTTTCTGTCTATTTTTTGATGGGTTGGGTCTTACAGGGTTAAAAATTGTGTTCAATCTGTTGCTGCCTCAACTTGTTTAGTTTAAAAGTAGGCCTAAAAAACACAAATTATAGAGGTACAGCACTAGTCTACCACCCCCCCCAAATCAATCTGCAGCTGCTTCTTCCTCTGGCCTGTAGCATTGTTTATCCTATTAATCTAAATTGTTTTGGATTGAGTTGCCCAGTTTTTGGTGACATTGGCTGTAGAGGTACAGTATCAGACTACTGTTAAAAAATCTTGGATCTAGACAGAACTCACCTTGTGGTGCTTAAAGTGCCAAAAAATACATTTGAGAGGTTCACTAGCTGTGTTTTTTCAGAAATCATTATTTAATTTTAAAACACAGAAACAACTTTGGTGTGAGCAGTTTCATTCAGGAGCTCTTTTCTTTCTACTACATCCTCAACTAACTAAAGGAAGTATGAGGCAAGCTAACATTACAGCTCAGACAAGAAGACACAAGAGTCAACACAGGTTCTTAGCAGACACCATCAATGTTAATGTTGTGTTGCTGTACGTGAGCTTTTGTGTCGGGGCTAGACCCTAGGCTTCCCTCAGCTCAGTGGGATTGGCAGATGTAGTTCAGTGGAAGGAAAATAGTTCTCTACAGGCTATATATCCAAAACTGAGTGACTCACACTGAAACAATCTAAATGGATAAATGGAATCAAAGGTCAAAAGGACAACATGTTTATTTTAATATAGGACCTCAACTTTGACAACACTGCAACCATACCACATCCTGGTTGGTTCTGTGGTTTTTAAAAATTTCAGTAAAACTTTAGTCATGCATCACACATCACCATTTTACTATTTTTCTTCTCCTTTTTGCAACTATCATTAGGAAATAGCAACATTAACTTAGAAATAGACCTTTTTTTTAGGTGCAATCAAGAGACTCAATACTCAAAACAGGACGCAGATCCAATTGTAATTTGGTCCCATTCCAGCCATTGATTGGTGTCTCAAAATATCTTAAAAAACAGGTATGTCAGACTGTTACATGTCTGCAGGCTGCCTGTGTTCTTTCCCTCCCCTTTTGTTTGCCAGTTCCTCAGGTACACAGACTGCAGGCTGTTGTCAATTTGTGGATCCCCAGCTAATTAGAGGAAGGCGGCTTTGATTGGACAAACCAGGAGTGCACACCTTGATAAGGAGACTCACCTATGGCTGGGCGACGGCTCTCTTCCTTTCTTTCTGAGAATTGTTTGGCATGTGTGTAAAGTTCCTCTGGTGTGGTTCTTTTGTTTGAAGGTTGTGGTGGGAGTAAAGTGGACTAGGTGTGTCTGGGGACCCCATACACGTACTCACGTAGAGTCGTTTATGTTAGAAACACTAGGTAAGTAGGTTGGTGCCACCCATGTAATTTTGAGCTTGTTTTGAGTTGAGGATTAGGGTTTTTTCTCCTTTTTTTGTTTTTTTAGGGTAAGAGCTCAGCTAAGCTTTGGTTTTATCTTTTTGATGTTTGTTTTTTTTTTGGCACAACCTAACTGTCCCTTTCTCCCCCACAGTTGTTGTATGAACTTGAGTTATTGTTCTTGTCAGAAAACTGCCATTTAACTTGTTTTTCTTGATTCCAATTGTGCTGAGTTTCTGGAGTTGTGTGTTACCCCCTCCTGCTCTCAAGGAGGCGTAACACAGTAGAAAAAAGACCATTTCATTTTACTCTGCTTAGTCATTTCAGAGAGAGTGGGAGCTGGAGTCTATCCCACCCACCAGACAGGATAAACCTTGAACAAGTTTCCAGTCTTATGCAAGCCTGACAAAGAAAGACAGAAAACCCTTCACATTTACATTCACACCTTCAGCTAATTTAGAATCACTATTTAAACCAACCTAAACCTTCTTACTATAAGGCAACAGTGCTAAAAAAAAAAATTATTTAGTTTAAACTTAACTGGAAATACAACATTATGTCAAAATGTTAGCTTTAAGTAAATCTGTATATAATGGTCGCTGCACCTTTGCCACCAAAATCACATATCACTGTATATAAAGTGAAAAAACCAATGCCATATTAGTCACGACATATCTCATTGACTTTGTGGGATCCTATATAGACTGTTTGGATTGTGCTTCTGTGTATTGTCTCCTGCTTTGTTTTATTCCTACTGAGGATTTTGTAAACACATCACACATGCAGTCTAAAGCAGAAATCCATAACCTCTTTCTTGCCTGACATTGAGATTCCTTCCCTGGAGTGATGGTTGTACAGTGTATATCAACATGTACCGACTGCAAAGATGAAATAACTTGTCTTGTCTATTGACTTTTTTTTTTATGCGATGACAGTGCATCAGGTCACACATCAGCTTTTTATTGGTGTTCGGATGAAATTCTGCCTCAGGGCAGTGTTCTCATCATTCTCATTAAAATGTTGCTTTGATGAGGAATTAAACTTGTGACAGTGGACACTTTAATGCCACTATATTTTTTTTCTCCTACTTGCCCCTTTTAATGCTGGAAAACACCTTAAAATCTACAAAAGGAAGTCAAATGTAAAGGAATATGAAAACCGAAACTCTGAATCATTGTCAGCCATTCAAATAATACGGTTTCAATCAGTTCTTACCGCCTGGAGTTACGAGGCCTTTGAAGACACAAATATTCTCTCCTCCGTTGACTTGCTGGAGTACTTTCAGTTCATCCTGAGTTGACCCAAGCCCCAAATTCCCATGTCTTTGTCCAAGATAGGTCATTGTCACAGTGACATTGGATTTCTTTGCCTCTTTTTGTGCCTTAACCCTGCTCTGATAAGAAGAAGGCAGAATGTACACAGTGTAAGAAGAAGGTTTTAATACATTTTTGTTGCACACAAAATATCAGCTTACCTGTTTTGCAGGGTGACCTCCTGTTTTCTGAGAAGCCACTGAGGAGAAGGACCCTCTTCGTTTGTCATATAGGTAAGGGCACGACTGACTCAGACTCCCTCTGATAGAGTTCAGACTTGAAGCATTAGCTGTGATGGCTGGGAGATAAACATTGCCTTTTCCAGGTCTGCTACAATGGGCTTCGGGCTCATTCAGCTACATGAGACGATCAGAATCAGAATCCCTAATGAAATTATTTGGTTACAGTTGTTAAAGACAATAAGAACAGTAACAGACTAAATTAGATAATACCATATATTACAAAGTTATAAAACATAAGAATACAAGACACATGCAACATTTGAAGAACAGTTTAAAAAGAATACTTTTTATCATTGCTCATGAATGTTACAGAAAATAATGCATTACTTATAATGGTAGCCATAGAGACCTATGGCTGCAAAAAAAATGCACAAAAAAATACATTAAATTAAATGAAACACAATTAGTGTTGTAGATCTTCTGTATCTCCCTCTCCCAGTCTGTTGGTATTACTGTTATTACCACCTGTGATAGTGTAGCTGGCATTGTTTTCACTCTGTGACTCTGTGTGTGTATCAGTTAAAATATGGTCCTGGAGACACCTACTGGAACTACCTCAAGGTCTGTTTTGAACACTATCACATGTCTGTCTGCCTGTCGTTGCCATGCAACTGCATCACAACTGTGTTCGATAAGACATGAAACTTTACACATTTAATTGAGGTTAAAAATAAATGTACAAAAAAGTTTGACGGCAGGTATGGTTGACAGGTATTGTCTGACCACTGAGTGTTATGTACTCATGTAATAATATATTAATGACATGTTAATAGGCATTGCAAGCCCACAAAGACAGCACGCTGGCGCAGTGGTCAGTGCTGCTGTAAAGGAACAAGATCTTCACCCTTCCATTTGTACAACCTGGTTTCTCTAAAAACATGTTAAGGTGCTTCTTCTGTGCCGTGGTTCTCCTTAAACAGCTGTAGCTGCTTCATGGGAGCACCAAGGCTGCTGTCTGCTGCTGATAGTTAGGTTTGGCAGAGAACAAATTTCACTGCTGGGATCAAACAAAGTAACCTTTACTTATTTTTTTGGTTTGTTTTTTTTTTGGTTTGTTTTTTTTCTTTTGGTCAGACAAAAAAACAAACTATTTAGTTTTTATAGTGTAGGCAATTAGCTATTTGGTAAAATCTCAGTCCTGATGATTGCCTCTTTGATCATTTTTCACTTTCAAATTCTAAAAGCTGATATATATTAACTCAAGGGCGAAATACTGCTTCATCCACTGTAATAAGCAGGTCTGTTATATGATGGGTGCTATACCAACACTCTTATATTTTATGTGTGATTTGGTATGCAATTCATGTATATATTTACTTATCAGTCACTTTATTGGGTATACTTGTTCAGTTGCTTGTTAATGCAAATATCTAATGCCAACAACATAACAGCCGCTCACTGCATTTAGGCATCTAGATATGGTTCGAGATAACCTGCTGGAATTCAAACTCAGCATCACAATGAGTAAAAAACAAGTTATCTAAATGACTTTGAACATTGTGCGGTTGTTGGAGAATGTCCCCATAAAGGTAAATATATAATCCAGCAGCAGTTATCTGGGTAAAAATGTCTTCTTGAGAGAAGTGAGAGCTGAATAACCAGCCTGCTTTGAGTTGATAGGAAGGCAACAATATCTTATGGACAACATGTCAAACATTGAAGCAGCAGTAGAAAACCACACTTGGTAACACGCCTGCCAACTAAGAACCAGAAATTAAGGCTATAATTTGAACAGGCTGACCCGAATTGGTCAATAGAAGATTGTAAAACTTTTGCCTGTTCTGATTAATCTGCAGCAACTGTTTGATGTGTCATGTCAACAAGGACCAAAATCTGTGAGGAAAGTTTCCCACACCATTTTTAGTCTGTATGTCCAACAAAAGATAAGGCAGGGAGTACTACAATGATCCACCTATTAATGAAATGGCCGTTGAGTGTACACTCAGTCACCTTGTATGTGAATTTGAGTTTTGTATTTTTTTTTTAATTCTCATGTATATTCACACTCAGTAAATAAACTTTGTAAATAGAGAGCTTCGGGGTTTACCTGGTCATAAATCTTAAGTACAATAAAAAATTACATGTTAGTTTCCTGAAGTTTAAATGCATCATGTGTCGGGAAAAAATGGATTTGTTACTAATCTTATCAAATTAGCATGCTGTTCAAGATTTTGCTGACCTTGTAGATCTCCACAGTGTCTGGATTCTCAAGGAGGAGAAGCTTGCTTTTTGCTCTAATCAGACTGGCAATGGAGTGGATCATTTTAGCATCTCTAGGCTGAGCTGGGATCTGTTTTAAAAATATTCAGAAAAGCAGAATGTTCAGATGAAATGTCAGACATGAATCAGAAACATGCCCATAGAATGACTCACAGGAGTGTCTCTGTCTCCTCCATGAACTCCTCTGTAAAAGAGATCCTGAAGAAGAGTCTTGCTGTTCCGTCTGATCCGTCTCATCGACTCCTTCTGATACGACTCCATTCTTGCACCAACACGTGTTCCACACTTTACAGTTAGTGAGTGGAAAAAGTGTGACTATCACAAGTTAAAGTAGACACCTGGAACACTGTAAACACTTTGTGTAAAATAATAATAAGGTAAGGGTAATGCTAACCATTCTTCAGCCAGGCTATTGATGATGGTGCTTTTATTTCTATAATTACCAATATTACAATATTACCATTAGGGTATAAATCAAAGATGTGGGTAGAGATTCAAAGGTCTGTGATCATGGTAATGTGTTCCTATTATTAACTTCGAGAAGCTGTGCTGTTATGACTCCCTAAAGATGATTATAAAGTTTTTTGTGTGAGATAATTAAATGGAAACCTTGGTGGAAGCATCAAAAAAGCTTTATAATTTTCAGAGTGAGTAGGATACATATTATAGTTTAGTCAGGAAAAGGTTATATAAGGTCCTTAGGTGAGAGTCTGCAGAAACAAATGTACTGGGACTTTTTTTTTTTATTTAAGTTGTAAGGTCACTGTGATCCTGCAGTTCAGTGAATAAATTGAGGCAGCCTTTGCTGGAAGTCAACACCCCATCTTAGTACCTAATGTTTTTGTTTGTTTGTTTTAAATATACAAGTAAGATCAATTTGAAACTAAGAAGGCACATCTTAATTCACTAATAAGCTTTCTTTTTTCTTTTACAGCCTACCAATGAATTTCCGTATCTGTAATCTAATCGCGTCATCCGCAGCCATGTCATCTGCTGTGCTGAGTGCTTCTGGGACAGGAGGCAGCAGGCACGCAGCCATCCCCCTGAGATTAGTAGCCTGCGTATGCATGAATGCGCCCCAGCCTCCAAGACTAAAAAAATAGGTCTAAAGAAGTGTTTCTTTTTGGCAGTCTGGTTTATTGTCTAAAAGGCTATTCCTAATGGCCCATATGTTTTGTTTTAAGCCTTTAATATAGCTAGAACTGAAAATAAAATAAAAAAAAACATGTAAATAGATGACAGTGTGGTGTAGCATCTGCAGATGTTTAACCTATGTGCTATTTTATTTATTTATTTTATTGCTGACTTACAAAGCCCTGAATGGACAGGCTCCCGGGTATTTGTCTGAACTTTTGCAGCCTTATGCACCCCCTAGATCTCTTAGATCAAGTGATCTTTTACTTTTAGCCGTACCAAGGTCGAGGCTGGTTCATAGAGGCGATCGAGCATTTGCAGTCGTAGCGCCTAAGCTGTGGAATAATTTACCCCTACACATCAGACAGGCTCCCACTGTCAATCTTTTTAAATCTTATCTTAAAACACATTTTTATTTACTAGCTTTTAATACAGCATGAGAGTTATTTGTTAATTTATATTTGACTGAAAGAAACAACATCTTACTGAAAAATGCATCTTTATTTTTACTAGTACGACCTATCTGCAGTACTAACAACATGTTAAGTCGTGTTTAGCATTTTTTCTTGTGGTGTAGTAAAATGTAAAATAATAATAACAAATAATAATAGTAATAATAAATTCATTTTACATATATTGACTCTGAAGTTCAAATTCAAATGGTAAATATTCTTAGCTAATTCCTACCACTACTCTATATTTGCATTTATCTTTAATTCTTTATTGTAGGTTTGCGTCTTTATAATTATTTTAAATGCTATCAATTATTAAACTAACTACATTAGTACAAATTATATAAATAAATAAATGGCCTCCATATAAAATAAAAATAAAATAAAATACAATTGATTCCTAAAGTTCCTTCCTATTCTCTGTTATTGCTTATTTTATTTTAAAGCTGCAAATCAAAGGAAGCACAGAAAATACTCAAAACTTTATTATTACTTTAACTTAACTTTATTATTATTTATTATTACATCATGAGGTGTTTAAAATCTTTTCTCTTCCCTCCCTCACCAATTTTCTCATAAAGCCAGACAGGACAGAGGCCTTACCTGTTGTCTGATCCAGGTATGAAGCTGGTGATGTGATATGTCCACAGCTGCTGATCTCCTGTTCTCTGCTCTCTTCACAAAGCCAGCCAGTGACACCTGAGCAGCGACGCCTTTGGCACAGAGTCCCCGTCACCTGACAGTGGTACCTCATACATCATTAATCGCCTCTGACCTTTGCTTTTTGCATTGACTGCATGTACTATTGTTTAAGTCTTTTTTTAACCAACTATTTTAGACACACAACTAATTTTCAGTGACACTCCTAAAGCAGCACTGCTAGTAAGAATGGATGGCCTCTTAGGCTCTGGGCTATTGTATGAAAACTGTGAAACTATGGTGCTACATAATTTTGAAATATAATAATCCTCCCTGTACTTACCACCAGGCCAGCCTGAGATTTTGAAAGAAGAAATAGATAAAAGTTCACAATAACAAAAAATGTAAATTGAGGAGATTGTACACAGATTTATAACCATGAATCAGTGCCAAAGATTTCATTAAACCTCTTCCACAGTTTGTCATGAGAAATCTTTAACAAATTTGCTGCAAAAAAAAAAAAAAGAAGTACGTTACAACAAATGCTCCATCCCACATCAACTAGTAAAACGAGGTGATCTCTTCATTACGTGTTCTGCACTCGGCATTCTTTGAGAAATGGCTGCACTTGCATTTTTTTTAACAGATAGAGTCTGGTTCTTGCACAGAGACCTCCAGGGTGGAACGTGTGAAATGACCGTTACAGCAACTTTTACTGGAATAGGGTTCAATCACACTACTGGGCAACTTTTTTAAAGACTGATGCCACAATTTTCTGTACTTGTACTTAAAAAAAAATACTTAGCAAAGAAAAAGGGAGTGACAATAAACTGCAAACACAATAGAGCTCAAAACATAACCAGCACACATATCAGCTTATTCCTGAGTTTGGAACCAAATTACATGGTTCATTAGCACAGCACCAGTTGTCATAGAGAGCAATGTGAAGTCAGTAACTATCACTCATTTGCAACAATTTTAACAAAAATGGACAAAATTACAAAAGAAAATAATAAAGTGCTTCAGAAAGAAACTGCAATTATTCAAACATCACATCACCTATTATTAAATCTGCCTTAAAATGATTGTGAAGGTGCCCAGTTGAACAGTGAATCGTCATTTTACCTTTTCATCCTTGCCATGAAGTCTTTTCAGTATAAGTGTTCATTACATACTTTTTATTACACATTCACTCCCAAAGTATTCATTACAATTCACTTTAAGCTTATATAAGGCTTTGTGAGGCAGTCTGTTAATCAGTAAAAGTGATCTTTCAGACTTCCACCCTTTTACTCGATTAGGATTTCAGTCCTTTTTGCGTTTTTGTACTATAGATAAGGTTTTTGGAGCAACAATTAAAGAAGGGAATATGGCGATAAAAGACCCAGCTTTGCAAGATGCTCATTTAATTTTTGAACTTAGTCTGAATTAGCCTCAAATTACCTTCAGATAAACTTTCTTGTGTGTGTGTTTTTTCACTGAACCAAAGGCTACAGACTTTATCCAGTTACAGTTACGACACATCAGACTCATTAGAAACGGATCTTTAAGATGCTGGTGTTGCCAAGAGGAATAATTACAGCAAGTAAAAATAATATTTTGATGTTTGTTGTTGTTTCAAAGCAGATTTGAAGAAGAAAAAAAGTAAAATTATCATTTAAATCAACACATTAATCAATTAGTGCCATTTATGAATGTTAGCAGTGGCTTGAGAAACATACTAATGAGATATAAAGGGTGTGTGAGAAATGTGAAAATCATCTATCCAGATGTAAAGCACAATTAATAATTAACTGAAAAAGTTTTGTCAGAGACCTTCTACATGTGTCTCCTTTCATCAGTTCACCAGAGACTGTAGGCATTCCCATCATGCAGTGTTATTGTTATATAACAGTCATTTTCCTGATGTTTGCCCATAAAGACCTGCTCATTCTCTCTTCATCTCTCCTCTGTGAGATGTCTGAATGGTTGCACTGTGCGCACGCCTCAGCTCTCTCAAAAAGCCCGATCTGCCAAGCGCACACTGGCTCCACGCAGTTTCTTATGTGCCGTGGCACATTCAAAGGGCCCCCGGAGGCCAACAGGCTCCGTCTGCCTGCTGGATCCATTACATTCATAAACTGATAGGAGGTCTGAGCGTATTTGGCTTGGCAGTCCAGCATTTGCTTCCTGCCATGTTCACTGAAGCAATGTGTCAGTTTATTATGGGTTCGCCGCACACCTCCGCCCTCCAGCATCCATGATGTGATGCATTATGTGAGCGGTGCTCTGCAGAGGGAGTAATTTGTCACTTTTTTTTTTTTTTTTGCTCAGCACTTTTTGAGAGTCAAGATTTGTAAAAGTCATCAGTGGTCAGTGTGGAAATATAAGTTGCCGCGGTGAATACTTTGAAGTGAGGCCAAATTGATTGTTGATATTGGCGTTCATAAGCTGTGCTAGAGCCATACATCACTACATTTTATATACAGCTTATGTAATATCCTGCTGTCAGGGGACAGGTTACATTACTCAATATTTATTCTGCTTCTCTTCGTGAGAACCAAAGAGCCAGAATATATTTAATTTCCCTCTTGTATACTTCCTCTTGTATATTTTGTGACTATATAAAGCTGCAGAGGCATATGACAGAGGATGCTTTTGACCTAAGTGCCCCTTAATTCTGCACTTTGCATGCATGCAATGGCCTCCATAAGTATAATTAACAAAAAATGATGATGCACTGTCTCTTTGTGCTTCTTCTGAAGTTAGAGATTAGCGCTACACTGATGTTTGTTACAGCTGAGTACAACTTTTCAAAAAGTTTTTTTTTCTTCTCATTTCTCATTTGCACTTTAGTGATTTTGACAATCAGCATATTTAAAGAGATCAGTTTCACAGCAAGCACTTTGCTTTTAATTCCTAATCAATATTCTTTATTAAATAATAATTGTTCGTTGAGCTTTCCCACAATATTTCCAGGTACATGTGGAAGTTACAGAAGTAACCCTGTTTGGAAATGACTGACCTATAGATTAAGAAAGAAAGACTATGACCAGAAAGTTGTGGTTGATTCTCTGGAACAGCAGGACATATTGGGTTGGTAAGTGAAGGAGCAGTGTTTCCCTGCCTCATTACCACCACTGAGGTGCCTTTCAGCTTTAGGTCCCAGTGGAGTGACTAGGTCTGCTCACAGGCCAATAGTTTCACTGGACAGCTTCCAAGTCGCAATGGTGTGTATCTGTGCATGAACTGATCTTTCCCCAAAATGGAAAGAACTGCACTCGGTAATACTGTAAAAGATTTTTACTGTAAAAGATTTGGTTCCAGAAGTCAAACTAACCCAGTACCCCCTTTCAAAACAATAGGCTGTTTGTATCATGTGAGACTGGCAAATATGGGTTAGAGTTGCACCAGCCTTATCTAGAATTGGCTAATGTGGTAACTTAGTCAGTAATGATGCCCTGCGGTGTGTTTTGCTTTGACAACACCTGGCTTTGCCAAAAAAGGGTAATGTAAATCAAGAAATGCTGCAAGCATTTCTTTGCTGTCTGAGTGTCTTTACAGACAGAAAGCGTATTTATTTCTATAAACAAACTGCCAAACTACTTTGAAATGAATAAAAGCATAAACATAAAACCAAGATATATCTGAGGAATGATATCAAACAAAATCTTATGATAAACTTCATCTGGCCATCAAAGATCTTGGTTATTGAGGTATCCAGATAGAAAGTTGGTCTGGGGAAAAATTGAGTTGGGTTGGGAAGTGAAGGAGTACATTGCAAAAATTAAAAAATCTAACCAAGTATATTTATCTTATTTCTATTCAAAAATCTCATTAAACTTAAAATAAGACACATTTAGCTACAAAGAAGCATTTCAGTGAGATATATGAACTTGTTTTTAGACAGTGCATCTTAAAACTGGAGAATTTTCACTTGTTTCATTGGCAGATTTTTTGCACTTATTTCAAGCAAAAAAAATCTTGTATTAAGTGAAAAAATCTGCCAATTGAACAAGTGAAAATTCTCTAGTTTCAAGATGCACTGTCTAAAAACATGTATATATATATATATCACTGAAATGCTAAATGTGTCTTGTTTTCAGTTTAAAGAGATATTTTAACTAGAAATAAGATAAATACCCTTGGTAAGATTTTGAGTTTTTGCAGTGAGTATTTGTTTTTTGTTTTAACGAGTTTTTGAATTCAGAAGTTGGCTATATTTTCTTTTTTATTGAACATAAATCATTTTTAATTAACTCGATCAACAAAACCTGAAATATCCTGGTGTGTAGCTGCAGGCTAGTTAATTTGGAAATGTTTAAGTTTGACATTTTAATCTCAAAAGCCTGGGGCATGTAGTGTTTATGCAAAGAGTTTATTTTGTTATTTACTCATTTATCTTGTGATACTCCTTAAAATGCACGCACAGCTCTTTAAATCAGACTTATATAAGGCTGTGGTGTCTCGTAAGTCAGTGCTGAATGGGTCAAACGTTATGCATGAAAGAATAACAAACCTTCCTTTGTTCATTTGTCTTGATTTTCTCTTGATACACATTCTTTTCTATTTTTAATGAAGAACACATTGCGACAGGAGACTTCCAACAGCCTTTGTTATTAGTCATAATTAACACGATTCTCAATAATTGTTTATGAAGAAACTTTGGTTCGTTCATCTTAATGTCTCAAATTTGCAGTCGTGGCTCTCAAAGCGTCTTCCTTTCAGATATGTGTTAGTTGTGCAATTTGTTTTGTGACGGTAGTCTTTAATTTTATATGTTAGAAAACACATTCAAGGGTAGAGCTGAGAAACAAACAAACATCAGCTTACATAATGTCATGTCAGTGTTTCACCACTTGAGGGTGCAAGAAGACTACATCACCCCCCACTCTGTCATTATTGTATATGGGGAAAAGAGGGCTGGCAGCTCTGTTTGAGGCTCCCTCAGTGGTCTGTTTTTCCTTTGTGGCTAATTACCTCCTTCTTTCAGAACTGCTGCGTCATCTGTTCCTGCTGTCAGAAAAAAAAAAAAAAAACGAAGTTAAGGCTGATTACTGCGTCTCCTATTCTTACAGTTTCCACAAAACACTGGAGCTGAAGCACACTCTGCTGTTGTCGCCAGGCAGTCTGAAATGAAACAGTTCACTGTCTGTTTGTAATCTTGCATCAAATTTCATGTGATGGTTAAACGAATTTACTACCATTAAAAAGCAGTAGTGTACAGGAGATCACACAGAGGGATGATAGGAAAGGAAATTACCAGGGTGGAGAAGAAGCACTTATTGCACACCGTGCTTATCGCACACTCACTGATTCCACACAGCAGGAATTAACCCCGCTATGCCAGAGCTCAGACACATACATTAAATATATTCGCATAGCTTTTTCCAGTGTTGCAGGGGTCGTTTGCTGACAGGTGACCTTTATTCGATTAACTCTTGACATGGTATGAGTCTAACACTGTGTTATAACATGCATATTTAAAGACAAATATTAAGAACTCAACAAAGTGATGATTTTATAATCGATCAATTGTATTGCAACTATCAGCATAGTTGATTTCTGGCTAGTCAAACCTACTACATTTGACATGGGACACATTTCAAGTGCTCCACTGGATTGAGCAACGTATCTATAACCATCAGAGTTTCAACAGCATTCTGAGGAAGGCTTGAACACTGAGTCCACATGGAGCATTTTCCACACTTCCACTGCTGAGGCGGTTGCACAGAGCAGCAGCTGCAAAGTGTTTGGTGACAATCCTCAAACCAAATGGTGGCCATAAAAATGCTTCAGATAGTTTTTATCATCGATCAATTTTTCTCTTTTTACACAACCATATTAAAGTCCCGGTCACTTTCACCATTAACCTATTGGATGAGCATCTCAGAAATTTCTGTCTACAACAATAATGTTTGAGGCTCTTTTATAGAGTGTCCAAATGAGACCTTATGTGATACCTCCTGTCTGGGATCCTAACTTAACACAACATCCATGTACTGTGTCAGTGAATGGCACGAGTGGCCTGTCCCATCTGTGGAGAGCAGCAGGGGTGCCGGAGCTGGTCCCAGCTGGAAACTAGCATAGCCATGTGGCAAGCTGGTATCTTCTTGACAGGGACACGGAGCAGAACACATGTAAGTGCCCTGCTAGAAAAAAAAATTAATGTAACCTTAATGTTGCCTAATACAATCAATGTTATACTCCATCAACATAATAAACACCTTGAACGGAAGGAACAATATCAATTTTCTCTCTGCTCTGTGGGAAGCTGTTGTATGGCATTGTGGACACTAGAGTTCTCCTACTTTTTGATCAAATTTTGACAGTTTTGAACAGTTTAAAACTCACTGATAAAAAATAAAATCAAATAATAATTGATTCTTGAGGTTTGATTATGTTTTAGGCACTAAATTTTACATTTACATTTTGAATTATAATAAATTTGTATTTTTAAAGTCTACAGTTAGACTTTCTGGCTCTACAACATCATTTCCTTTTTCTCACTACTGCCACCTCAAGCAAATTCAAAGCTACTCAGAAAAATGCAGCCTATAGATTGTAATCAGCTACTTGCACAAACAAGCTTTGGGGATAAATTTTATGGATAGATAATCTCCTTTTAAAGGATGAGGGTTCTGGGTGTGACCCTGCTTGCACTGTTTTTGCAATAATAACCATGCTGTGTGTTCTCCCCCAGCTGGGTTTATTCTGATACACTTTGCATCGGTTTCCTTTTCCTTGTGAATGTGTCTGTGCTAGTTTTAGGAAACTGGTCATGCCCGTGGTGTTGCTGAGATACAATCTCCCCAAACAATAATATGTTGTATAAATGCTTTATAGGGTTTGTCCTTTGTAATCTTTTGTCTTGTATGTGCAGTGTCCTTATCTCTTCACAAACCTTATCGCTGAGTTTTGCCATTTGTGCCATGTTCAACATCTTTACTGATCAAAATCCACATGTGGATTTGAAGTCATTCTATGCTTATTGTCTCTGTGTTCATTTTTATTCAATTTTACTACTATTTTTGCCTCCTTACATCAGAAATATGCATGTGTCTGGGATAATGTGCTGTATGCAAGTATGCAAGAAATTGATTTTATGATACTTAAATGCAAATCTGAGTTAGGATTCCAGTAGTACTGTAACACTGTATTACTTCCATCCAATAGAGAATGGCTCAGTGATTATGTTACTGCTGTCCATTTGACCTTAGTTTCCAAGATACCCGAGAAGCCACTATGGTATAACTTACTATCCAATGGCACAAGAGGACAAGTACAAAGAGGTACCACGAGTGCAATGATTATATCAGGTTAGTCAGGATCAGACAACTGGTGCTTTGCTTTCAGTAAATGTCTGAAAGCACAACACAGTACAAAGGAAACATCCCGTGGGGAGAGCTGTTCGTGCAGTTTTGTATAGCAACATAGAGTAGCCTCTATTTAACTACTAACGTTCCTCTCTGTAGGGCAACAGATTGTCATCCACATTACAACCACTATCATCCCTTGTAGTGTAGTATGAATAAAAATCTTTTGAAGTACCGTATCCAGCCTCTGCAGACATCCACAATGATGTATGTGGTTTCTTTTGCTCTATGCATTGCTCTAAAAGCCTCTCGTCTTTTGCTTATCCATACTGTATGTAATGACAGGCTTTAACAACAAATTATTCAACATCAAGGGAATTCATCTCTTGCAGGCGATTCATACACATCCGGAAATGTATAAATGTGGTCTGTTGAAGCACTACCTTGTGCATTTTTAGCCATGGCCACCAAAAACGTAGCCATAAGTAGGTGACAGTGTATTTGCCACCAGGATGGCCTTTGTTTTAAAAATGACCCGCCTGAGAAGATGAGGCTGCCACAAACAATAACCTCTTTTAAATTACTTATAAAACAGCCTTGCTTTTATATGATTCCATTATCATTTATTTTTGTGAGACAAATTATACATTCTTAACAAGTATAAGATTTTTTTTTTTTTTTTGGAAAATAAATATCTGAAGGAGAATTTATATTAAAGCTGAGAGAATATACAAAAACCCCCCCAAAAAAAACCCTTCC
>VUQR01035107.1:87237-108824 GCA_015108515.1 Hemichromis elongatus | reverse complement strand
TTTATTTTTTTTTTTTTTTTTTTTTTTTATTTTTTTTTTTTTTTTTTTTTTTTTTTTTTTTTTTTTTTTTTTTTTTTTTTTTTTTTTTTTTTTTTTTTTTTTTTGGTGTTTTTTTTTTTTTTTTTTTTTTTTTTTTTCAAAACACTAACTCTGTTAAGGAAAGAATAAAAAGAGTAAAATAGCACATTTTGTGGCTTTATTCAGGAACTCAAGGTCCTTCACCCACCTTGACATGAGCAGATCTTTTATCAGCCTGTGAAAACAGAGTTAGTGGTAGTTCAAAACTCTGTTGAATTAAAGCTTTTGATAACACATCGTCGTTTGTGAAGAAAGAAGTTTAGCCGCTCTGCATATGGTACAGTAATCGGCCAAAAAAGGGATGTAGTAGTATCAAACTAATTATAAATAATGAAAAAACGGAGCAGGTCTCTTACTGTTTGTATCCAAAAGGTTGTTTGTTTGTTGCCAATCTGCCAGGTGGCACTGTGACTTCAGACTGTACTGTCTCATCATTTCTGATAGGTCCCAGTTGCTCCTGGAAGACTGACAAACCTTCTATCGCTCACCTTGTGTGTGTTTGCAAAGCCATAATAATATTGTCATTTACCTGTGTGTGTTTTCCTTGCTTTGTTCCCAAGCTAGCGATTAATAACTTTCATTATTATTAAAAATAAATAAAAAAGATGAAGTTTGCTCACCCTCTTGTCAGGATTTGAGTGTTTTCCTTGGGATTTATTTAAATATATGAGCATGTCTGTTTAGCCATGCATTGAGTCCCTGTGCAGTCTCTGCTTTGACCCACTGCTGACTGAAAAAGTGGTAAAACAGCCATCATTGACTCAGGTGAAGACTTGTTTGATAACAGGCCTTTCAGACTGTCAGTAAGGAAAGTGGCTTATAAAACTGATCATGGTAGCTCATGTCACTACAGGTGATACTGCATGGTGCTGCAGTTATCAACCAGTACCTGTATCTTTGACATAATAAGGCCCCAACCTTTTATTTTATTTTTCTTCTAATACAGTTTTTTTATCAATCTTCCATAGAGTCTCAGTTATGTGTAGAGAGGCTTTCTGAGTAAAGTTTAACTGATTAAGGACATTATGAAATAAAGATCTGCTACTCAGTTTGTAGAACTCAAATGTCCTAAAGGCATCGAAAACTGCAGTCTTTGCAGATTAGCCTGCTTCATTACAAACCTTCTTTGGCCTTCCACATAGCCAGCTGAACAGGGCACCCTCTTTTATTTTACTTTAAGCCCCATTCACACAGGCCTACACCAATAAGTGATTCGTGGCAAGCCAAAATCAGTATAACCTTCAGCAACTGGTAAATGACCGAAATTCACATTTTCATTCACTAAGTGTTTAGCTTTGGGAATTACAGTTTTTTTTCCTAGTGACTTTTGGCTGCCAGGGGTCACAAACTGCTGTCTCCCAAACCTGTGCTTTCCACCTAAATGCCAATTCTCTAGGTTTCTTTTCCTCTCATTTTTTTTTTTTAAGGTAAAATCCAGACTTAAAGCTCTACACAATTGTTTACATATTTTTAAAAAATGCTGCTATACATGAAATGTCAGCTTTGGAAAGGGGCTTGTGAGGGGTGATAGTGACGTTTAGGACAAAACTGTGTCATCAGTGGCAGCTCATTCTTAGTCATAGGTGTTGTGCATGATGACTTAAAAGCCGCCAGCTGGTTTATACACATTACTTATTATAAGAGTAATGAATAAGTATTGTGATAGCAATTGCTTATTATGCTGAGTAATTAGTCACCTGCAGAAGTGCATTACATGACTTGCAGCTGAGCTCTGTCAAAAATGCTTAGAGACATTTTTTAAGCCTCCACAAACTAATTTAGCATGCAGGCATCTGGACAGTTCGGAGGGGTTTACTGACCGTCAACAAACAAGCCTCGAGTGACTGCACGCAACCTCCAACCTAAACAAATTTGAAAGTGTACACTCCTAAACGTATGTGGCTGAACAAAGTATTTCTGGACAAAGAACAAAGCCTCTGTCTCTCGCCCCAAATATGTAAAGGAGTTTCACTGGGATCAATAACTGTGGCTCAGAATGTAATCTCATACATTCCTGAAAAGGGGAAAGTGTCTAAAGTTGATTTGCAGATTTTTAATTGATGGTTCTTTCTGTTTCTTTCTCACTCACTAGTACGACTCCATGACAGCATTGCAGAGGAAGGCTTCCATTACCTTGTCTTTGACCTGTGAGTGTATCACAGTACCACACAAACACACACATGCACAGATTACCAGTTCAAGCCTTTCTTTCTCTATTGAGCAATTTTTGTTTATCGTCCAGAGGTAATGGCTCCAACTTCACAAAAATAACTCACTTTTTCTCATGTGTTAGTCTACAAATAACAGTTAATAAAGGACAAACTGATCTTTGAAAAAGCCCTTTTTTTGGTGATTTTTGTCTGCAGTATGCTTGTTTTCCATGTGTGTCAGGGATCTTCACTCAGAAATAAACACAAAATAGAAAGTTTCTATTTTTCTTGTGTGTTTCTGCAGAGTCACTGGAGGCGAGCTGTTTGAGGACATTGTCGCCAGAGAGTATTACAGCGAAGCTGATGCCAGGTACACTAAGTTAGCACAAAATTGATTTTTGTGCCTTTTTGTTTTTGGTTGCTGTGAACTGTCACAAAGTGTTTTGCAATTTGAATCTGTGTTAATGTACTTCGTGCTGTAGTAGCAGAACCAGGGCTTTCTGGCACAACCTCTATACACTTTATTTTGGACCCAGTGACTCAATCCTTTTAAATTTCATTAATAAATAATGACAAAGCTGTCGTCAGAGTTTAAAACTTATTTTTAGTTTGTTGTCCGAATTCGAGGTTGGTTTTTTCTTCTGAAGCACATTACCTACATGCCTAAGCTCTCAACCATGTCGTGAAAGCTTTCAGACAGTTAGATAAATTACTTAAATAGCAGAATTAAAAAAAGTATGTCAGAACTTGCAAAAGGGAAATCGAAAGGGAATCAATAGAGTTAATGCAAGAGGAAAATAGTGCAATAGGAATTATGTTAGGTTAGGCAGAAGATAAAATGGGCTCGGTAACACTTGTAAAATAATAAATGTCGTATATGTGTATGAGTATGCTGGGTAGGGACAGAATAAATGGCTGGATACATTTTAAGTCGTGTTGTGGTCTAACTTGGACGCTCTCTTGATTCTCTCTTGCAGAGAGACGACAATACTCTGCCTAAATCTGTCTCTCTGCCCCCTCCCGCTGCTGTCCCTTACTTCACCCTTACTAAATGCCAAGCTCAATTTATTCTAAGAGAAATAATAGCAACTTTAACTGAGCAGAAAGAATTGTAGATATGAGATATGCATGCCGAGGACAGGCTTACATAAGACCCCCCCCCCACACACACACACACACACACCCTTCCCACTTCACTTCTTTCGTCACATTCATTTACTTAAAAAATGCACCACATACTTTTTCTTGCACCACTTATCCTCTGCTCCTAGTACACAGAAATGTTGCTCAAAGATTGCAGGTGCATTTATAAATCTTAGATGGCTCATGGAGGTTCACAAATAAATCAAGTGTTTAGATTAGTGTAATGTGAGGCTTTAGTCAGCCAAATTGTTGGTCGACTGAAATTTTAGCATTTTGAGCCTGATCTAAATATAAAGAGATATAAAAAGCTAGAATTTATAGAATATTAAACCTACAGTGTTATTTTAAACTACTGAGGCATTTTTTTTCATTTAGATAGAGAGTTTAGATCCTTCGATGAATTATTAACATTATGGCTGGACACATTTAACTTTTTAAAATAATAGGACCAAACAACAGTTTTGATTTCTTCACCCACACAGAAATCCTAAAACCTTAACTTGCTTGTCAGTTAAGGGCTTTATAGTTTTTCATTCATCATCATTAAAAAAAAAATCTCAGTAAATGCAAACATTTTAAGCTGTTAGTCGCTCCTATGATGGGGCATCTACAGTCATGTGAACAGCCAGGTGTTTTTCATTTGGAGTCTTTTCCTCAGCTATCAAAAATAATGGATCAGGCCAAAAACTGTCAATGTTGCACTTTTCTCTTTGTGAATACATCCCTGGAAATCCAAATAATATTATTTTTTTATTTATTTTTTTATTTTAGTAAAGACAGACCGGAAGGCAGGGAGAAAGAGGAAGACATGCAGGAAAAGGCCACGGGTCAGAATCGAACTACTGCATTCAGCCTTGCAGCGTATGACTGAGGCTGCAGCCTCAGTGTTATGCATCAAAATGAGCAACAGGAAATGATTTCGTGTTGAGCATCAACCACTAGAATGTTGCAAATTTTGTGAAAAAGACCCCGGTTGCAAGGATTTAGTCGATCGGCCGAAAAAAGTTCTTCTGTAAGGGCGAGGTAAATGTGATTTACAGGCACATTTTCTGACAGGGTCTTCTTCAAGGCATTGATGGTGTTTCTCTTGCTGAAGTAGTTGTACAGCAACCATAACTAGAAAGCACCTCTTTTTTCTCACCTCTACACTGCTGGTGTGAAGGGGATGTGAATGCCAGTTTAGCATCTGAAACACTCACACACACACACACACACACACACACACACACACCCCTACACCCTTCCTGTGTTGCATTGTGGGTGTCTGTTGCCACAGACCTACAGCGACTAATGATCTGACATTTGTAGCCACTTTGTGATTGGCCAGCTGAGCAGAAGGAAGCAGTGGGAGAACCGAGCATTGTATTCGTCTTTGTAGACCTCAGTTCTCTGTAACAGGTTGCAGTATCTCTTTAGAAAGAGTGTCTGAAAATGGGTCCCTGTATTTTCTGTACCCTTCCTTTCTCATCCATGAGCCACTTGGGATGACTGAAGCCATAACCTGATGGCTACGTCAAGGCTCTGGGTGTTTTTGGATGCATATTATAATGGCAAAGCTTAAAGCTCTTTGTAATGTCATCATGTGTCCAGTGGAAGAGCTGTCTGCCAATTTACTTTAATACTGTGACACTATACAGTGTGAACAGCAGAAACCTGCTTTACCTTTGATTCTGTTCAACCATGTCCGATTTTTTTGTCTTTTCTGTCTTTACTTGTATGCTCGCCGTGTACTTTAACTTTCATGTAATATGAATTCCATGAAAGGTTTTTTTTTGTTTGTTTTTTTTAATTTCTGCTTTAGTCTCCATTTGTCATCTCCTATAACTGTTGTGGACTGACGAATGTGTCTGTCTTGTGCTCCTCATCCTTCTCTGTCTCTTCCAGCCACTGCATTAATCAGATCCTGGAGAGCGTCAGCCACATCCACCAGCACGATATTGTCCACAGGGACCTCAAGGTGAGTGATCACACACCTCTGGTGAATATGGAAGTACCTTGTATACTATATAAATCACTTGAATAGTGACTAGCACTTTGTTGTGAATGACGATTAAAGACGTGTGGAAATTCACATCATGTCTGAGCGCTCTTACACACACACGCACAGACGTCACGCAGTGACGTTTAGATCAACTTAAGGGATGAGCGTCATCCTTCTGCTCACCGGCTTTCTTCTGCATTCCCAATCCTCTGCCTACACCCCTCCTCTCTTTTATCCGTCTCCCTCTTTCCTCTCTATTGCTCTCTGCCCCCCTCCCCCTCTCCCTCCTGCACTGCCGAGGAGTGACGAAAGCAAACCAGCTGCTATTAATAGCGAGTCGGTGGGTGAGATGACGGCCAGTGACGATTTCCCTTGCAGCAAGTCTGTGCACCCCTGGCAGAGACCAAAATCGCTCCGCAGCTCTGTGCTTTCAAATTCTGTTGATTTTTGTTGATTTTAACTTTAACTAATATAAAAACAATGAATAAAGACAAGACTAATCTGAGATTTAAACACCTGGATAATTGTACCAGTACTAAGTTCAGAGCCCTAAACTTTAAATAGGTTACTTAATTGTCTGTCTGCTTTTATGTGACAGTGCAAAATTAAGCCATTACTTTGAGGATAAATAGACCAACATAATTGGACAACGCACAATCGTTTTTTATGCAAGTGGTGTAAATGGACTTGTGTTACTTCTCATTGATTTTTTAAATTTTATTTATTTTTTAGCTTGCCAGTGGATGTCAGTATCAAATGCACTTGGAGAGGGAAGAGGTTTAGAAAGAAGATAATGATGATAGATGATGAGGGCTGTGGACAGAAATGGATTAGATTAGTTGTTAATGTACAACTCCGTTTTCATGTTTCGTAACTGCTTTCATGCTGCACTATTACATTCTTCTCAAATAGTACACTAGGATACAACTATACACTCCACTGACCTACTGGTGGGGCAGCTATTACAAATCCAGTCTTTACGTCTGGCTATTGTTCCAAACTCCTAAACACATCAGGCTGAATTTGCGAATAATTACTTGAAATTTTTCTGTTTTATAGAATAAACACTATCAAAACTTGAAGTCTTGGATATTTTATATAGTAGAGACTTCATTATTTATCGCATTATATGCATTTGGAACGCTTTTGCCCAGAGCAATTTACAGTAAGTGCATTATCATCATAGTTGCTTAAATGATGAGCTGGAAAAAACTGACTCAGGGAAAATACTGGAACTGTCTGGCAGAGCGCTTAAAGATTATTTTTAGCCAACTGTGAGCCTGTAGAAGTTGAGATTTTTGCCATTACGGCTAAAGTGTGTAACTTGCATACTGATGTGGTGAATTTATTAGTAAATAATTGTTCATATTCACATGCCAGTGATTACAGAGCAGCACGATGACTCTTCACTGTCTTTTACCTCGGTTTTTGGTCTCAACTACACCCTCCCCCCCCCCTTCCCCCCGGCCCTTTACTGCAAAATAGCACACATTTTCTATCAGCACGTTTCTTATTGTGTCTCTTGTATTCGAGCTGGTTGTGCAGAACACGTTTTTAGGCTGGGAAAGGTGAGAGAGAGCACCAGACACTCTGGCAACTAAAAAAAGTCTTCATCACGACTAAAGGGACCCTTTCATAGTGACACAGTTTCACTTTAATTTGACACATTGTTACTATAAATATATATTTTTATAGCAGCTGTCAAATTACTGGTTTGGTAAACTTTACACTGTCAGTGACTAATTGCTATGCACTATCTTAGTGACTGTAGTCATGTTTTTAACAATGTAGAGTGAATACCAGAATCAAAACTCCAGTGTCACTCTGATTTTTCTTGTAGTAGCTGTTTACAACACATTTGCTATCCCCAACTTGCTGAAGGATTTTGTCTGTCTGTGCATTTAATGTTCAGTGAAGAGGGGCTAAATAAAATACAAACTCAGTAAATGCTCCATTAGAGCATTGGTTTGTATGAGAAGGAGTATTGCATCCCTGATCTCATCACATAGGACATACTCTGATTTTATTTATTTTTGTTTATTTATGTTTTGGTTTTGGTTTTTACCCTCAAGAACATCAAGGGTATAGGGCTGCTAAATGCAGTACCTGTATTCGAGCCATAAAAATACCAATAATGGCATTGAGGTGTGCCATGGTGAGGTGTGACCTCACTCACAGACGCACGTCATATTTTTCGCCTCCCTGCCATCCTGGGAGGGCCACTCGCTCAAGGGAAAACAAGAATTCGAGAGAAAGAGTTGAGTGCTGTCAGCTGGTGGCAGGCTGGGTTGTCATGGTAACTATAGGGTGAGGTCACCCGGCTGCTGCAGCACCAGCGTAGGGACTCATTATGCCACCTCCCATTTATCTATCTCTATCTGTCTGTCCCTCTGTTCTTCTGCTGCTTTTACTTGCCCTCTTTTCAGTCTCTTTTTCCCATTATTTCAGCTTTGCTCTGATGGGTGGGTTGTGGGGTTGGGGTAGCAGGAAGGAGGGGTGGAAAACTACACAGGGAGGGATAGACTGACAGATGAGATGAAACAGTCTAAGAGCCCAGTGACTGCTAGTACAAGCGTCTGACATCCACCCATCCATCCATCTGTCCAGTTATGGGACAATGAGGACTGCTAACAACTACAAAGACTTCTGCCCTCATCACACACACACATCCACAAACAGACACATCAGGCCTGACACTTGGGACTTGTAGTCTTGAGTGCAGAGCTGCAGCATTTATCCTGTTCAGGCTCACCATTAGACCCCAGTAGCACCTGGGATTAAGTTGACATTATGTGGATCTGATCATGGGCAATTGCTACACCTGGGAGGTTAAGCTTTTAGCAGTGGCATTGTGGTGCAGTGGTTACCGCTGTTGCCTCAAAGCAAAAAGGTTATGAGGCGTTTCCACATGGTGTTTGCATGTTCTCTCTGTACCTGCGTGGGTGCAGCTTTCCTCCACAGTCAAAAGACGTGTGTTTGAGGATGTAGTTGTACATGTCATCATGACTGCCTTGCAGTCTGTGCAGTGTTGATCCCACTTTATTGCCCAGTGTGAGTGGTGATAGGCTTGTAGCTGATCCAACCTTGAATTGGAGAAGTGGTTAGGTAAAATGGTGAAAGCTTTACCTTGGCAATCTTAACTGTGGTTTTAACTGGAAATGATGAATCAGGTTTCTGAATAACAAGGTTGGACTGTACGGACTTGTTTCACACGTGGCTAAGATTAGAGTCATGGCTGGATGTGACGTTGCAGTTTCGATTGCATTCTAACTACATTCTGCACCAGCCTAATGTGAGACTTTACAGCACTTTTTTAGTAAACATATATAGTAAACACATTAATGTTGATTATATGGTGCAGCCATCAAAATTAAGCTGATTTAAAAGGAGGAAATTAGGTGTTTAAATGGTGTTTTTAAAATATGGGATGAACTAATGTGCTGCATCAAGGCCCAGTATAAGGGTATTTCAACTTTAAGCCATACAATGTACCGTTCTAAGTTAGTCCCAGTAAAAGTCTGTGATGTAGATATTGCCACTTGGACAGGGACAACCTGTAAATTATGTTCACCTAGTATTAAGAATAAAAAACCTGAAACAAGCTAAAAAAAAAGAAAAAACATTCCCAGCCACAATCAAGTAACACATTTCATCTATTTTAAGAAAAGCTGTGAAATAAAGGAAAGAGGCAAAAGAGGAAATGAGTTAAAACCCACTTGATGCATCCTTATGCTTGCCAAGTCTTGACCTTTTGCACGATAGTGTCATCAGAGGGATCGTGTTAAATCCTGTGACAGCTGATTGAAAAGGTCTTTTCTTTGGGGAAAACCCTTGTAGCCAACTTGACAGCATCATGGCTCATTACTACTGTAGATGTCATAATGCTCCTGCAGCCCATTCAGTCATCCAGACAGAAAGGACATTTCTCTAAGTCATGCACATGCTCATCTCTGTTGCCTCTAATCAAGTGTATTTTTATCACATAAAACTTTGTTTGTTTTTCTTGGTATTATATTCATTATTTTTATTCTGCTGGGGAATAGAAATATGTTTTCACAGGTTATTAAAAGGTGAGTATTTGTTTGTCCTTTATTTAATAAAAAATTAGTTAACTTGTTTTCTAACCTAACATTTTTCTGTTTGACAAATAAATAAATAAAATCAGTCACTAGGGTAAAGGTATTCCTCATTCTCAAGAATTGTTTGTGTCTCTGTATTGCAGCCAGAAAATTTGCTCCTGGCCAGTAAGATGAAGGGAGCGGCGGTGAAGCTTGCAGATTTTGGCCTCGCTATTGAGGTTCAAGGGGACCAGCAGGCGTGGTTTGGTAGGGAAGATCATTTATTAAATCCGTTGCATTTAAAATCATGTGTTGTTTATATTCACGTGTCACCATAAGTTTTAGGTTTACAAAGAGACGAAGACTGTGAATGTTTAGTTAATGTCAGCTCGCTAATTTGTCTAAAAATACAGCGCTGGCACAAAGCACAGAAAGACTTATGAAACCTGTCATAATGTAGTAGTAGTAGTAATCAGAAGTCGCACTTTATACTGTATAAAGGCATAATATCTTTCTATATTTGCAGGTTTTGCAGGAACTCCGGGGTATCTGTCCCCAGAGGTGTTGAGAAAGGACCCATATGGCAAGCCAGTGGACATATGGGCATGTGGTCAGTCATAAGTTTTCAGTATGCAGTCATTTCCAAGCAGGCCCGTTTTCACCATTTTTTTTTAGATATGAGTTCTCTACAGCATTACCATGTCTTTCACAACTCATGTGACTTTGCAATCTTTAAGCAACAACTTCATAGAGCGTTCCTGTAACAGTCTTTGCCCTGCAGTCAGTTTCAGTTAGATATTTGATTAAGTGTATGCTATATTTGGCCAGAAACACAACCAGCCCACATTAATTTAAGTGTAAACTGGCCAGTGTTAAGTGCCCTTAACTCTGGCTATAAGCCCAAATAAACAAGTTTTTTTTTCTTTTTGATGTAACTGTGTATGTACAGTACTTTTACATTGAATTTGTGTGTGTCAGGTGTGATCCTGTATATCTTGCTGGTGGGCTACCCTCCATTCTGGGATGAGGACCAACACAAACTCTACCAACAAATTAAGGCTGGTGCTTATGATGTAAGTGCTTATATTCTTGTAGTAACCCTCCTCTCCTTTTGCAGCGTATTGTCATATGTGCAGACAGCTATGATGCAGGATAACGATTGCATTGTGCAGAACTGAATTCCAGCATGCCATTGTCAGTGGACGGAGAATATCACTTTGACTGTGTGTTTATTTTCTGTGTACTGCAGACACAGCCAGCTACACAAATGACACAAAACTTTGTAATGTTTACATTTCCTAGGGAGGGACAGATCCCTGCGACTCTCGGTGTCTGCTTTGGATTTGCATTGTTAGTGTTGTGTTTGTAGGATTTAAAGCCATCAGAGTTACATTTTTAACCTTGATGGTGGCAAAACTTGTATATAGTTTATAAATATATACTGAAATACTAGCTGTGTGCACGAGTAGAGTTTTTAATCCTCCCAGAGTGCAACATCAGGCTGGAGACATAGCGTTTATACTTATGACATATTAAAGCTGATTTCAAACAAACCCAGCATACACAGGACAATCTTGGCCTAAATATTGTATTATATAAGAGTCAATCACTTGGAAAGTTAAAGTCTGATATTCTCTTTTTAGTGCTTTATCCATGCGGGTCTATGCTTTTGCTGTGCTAAACTATAGATTAAAAATGCCTCAAGGTTTTACTTAAATTTTTCAAGTGACAATTTCTTAGTAATCAGACCATAGAGCTTGTAAAACCTGTATTTAAATTATAAGTGAGTGTGTAAAAAAGAGCCAGAGGCTCTGTCAGCAGAGGTAAACAAATGACGCTCACTAATAAAGGCTGTGCAAACAGACATACTGGGGGTTGAATTACCTGCAAATGGCAGCTCATATGTTAAAAATTCAGTAGGATAAGTATTTCTGTAGCACTAGCACTTTTTCATCAAAGTTCAGATGACTTTGTTGCTGGACCTAATAACTTTTATTGGGATAAAAAAGTAGAAAAAACATTGTCAAATCTATAGTTTTCTGTTTCATGTTCTGGTCATTGTGTGAGAGAAAAGCGTTTACAGGATCTGACTCAATCGAGGTGAAAGATGACACTTAAAATTTGATCAGAACTCTCGATTTGGAAGAAATCGTAATCTGGGACCTCTTTTTCTGTCTTATGCTGTAATCCTTATGTTGAACAAGTTTATTCTGAGTATCAGAAACTTTTAGTGGTTTCTTGGTTTTACTGTCAAAGACTCAGCTTTACTCCTAGCTGAATTAGCCTTTTTCATTCTCCAGTGTTTTATGTAAAGCATATCCTTGTAATATTCACTTGCTGGCAACTTCTTAAAGTTTGACTGTTAACAGCTTGTTTAAAGTAAGTAATTAATCATCCCTTCATATGGCAGCAACTCATTCAGATGTGTAGACATGGTCAAGATGTTCAAACTGAGCATCAGAATGAGGAGAAAACAGTGAATTAAGTGACATGGAATGTGGCTTGGTTGCTTCTGCAATATGGGCTGGTGTAAGTTTTTCAGATACTGCTGATCTACTGGGGTTTTACAGTCATCTATGGGGTTGATGATCTGAAAGAGAGAAAAATATCCAGTCAGCACCAGTTCTATGTTACAGGATGACTGACATGCTGCTTCAGGCTGATGGGAAGTAACAAATAAGTACTCATTATAACCAAAGTATGCAGAAGACCATCTCTGAACACACAACATGTTGAACTATTGAGCACATGTGCTACAGCAGCAGAAGACCACATCAGTTCCCATTCCTGTCAGCTGAGAACAAAGGACTGAAGCTGGAGTTGAAAAGGGCTCACCAGCACTGCTCAATGGCTGAATGTAACAGTGTGGCATGATGTGATAACTCTCAATTTCTGCTGCAACATTCTGACAGTAATGGTCCTCTGATGGCTGCGTCCAGTTGAAAAATGCACACAAGGACCATCTCAAATGTTTTTTTAACATGACAATAAGTTCATTGTACTCAAATGGCCTTCACAGATCTTAATCCAGTAGAGCAGGGGTGTCGAACTCCAGGCCACGAGAGCCGGTGTCCTCCAGGTTTTAGATCTCACCCTGGGTCAACACACCTGAATGATTAGTTCATTACCAGGCCTCTGGAGAACTACAGGACATGTTGAGGAGGTCATTTAGCCATTTAAATCAGCTGTGTTGGATTAAGGAAACATCTAAAACCTGCAGGTCACCTCGAGGCCTGGAGTTTGACACCTGTGCAGTAGAGCATCTTTGGGATCATTCATCATGGCCGTGCAGCCGACATATCTGCAGCATCTTTGAAATTAAATGTCACATCAACGTGGACCAAAATCTCTCTGACTGTTTCCAGTACCTTGTTGAACTTATCTCATAAACAATTAAGGCAGTTCTGAATGCAAAAGGGGAGTCTTTACTTTAAAACTTCTGTTTAAGAATTTACATTTGATTCAGAATATTTCAAAAACTTTATTAAGTAGAGCTTCAATAAGCGCTTTAGTCTTTAATGGAACACAGTTTTGGGCGTATCCAGCAGGCGTTTTGCATTGTTTTTGTACCTGCATCTATGGAAATGAGAGTTAAGTTTACATCTGTGAGGGAGCTCGACCTGAATTCATGAAACTTTAATTGTGATACTCTAATGTGAATGCGTAAATACAAGGCCAGAGCGTCGAAATGAGCTCTCCGGGACACCATCACTTCGAGTGTTGTCAAATAACATGCCCTAAATTCTCGCATGCAAGTAATTTAAAAATTTAATTTTAGTTTTTAATGGCTTGCTACTTGGCATTGTATAACTTTCATCTTGCTGCAGAAAAAAATAACTGATACACTATGGCAGAGCAATGGGCTTATTTATCAGATCTCGTCATTGTCCTCTGGGAGATAGGGATTTATTACCCATATTAATTTACATAATTGGAAGCAACCACATCTAATGAATGTGCATAATATGAACAATAATATGAAGTGACTGTGACAAGCACTTATAATAATGTGCACTTCTTAGATATCATCACTGTCACACAGATACCTTGAATTTCTGTTTTTTCTTTCATGAGTAACTGACATCTGATACATTTGAAGTAAAAGTCTGTTGAAAGCTTGCTTTGACTTTTAGCAGTAAACATGTCTGCTGGCACAGTTTGACTGTTGTAACTCCACCCTTTTGTTATACCACTGAAATTGCCCATCAAAGACAAGACAAATTGTTGCTCAACTTCACATATTAAGAGTGTTCCAAAACAAATTAAGTCAAAAATGTTTTAAAGAGAAACAAAAAATATATAATTTTTCCATTTTTTTTTCAATTCACAAAAACAGTCACCTAAAGGTGTTAGATATTTTAAGGTAAAGGCTAATTGGAGAGTTATGTGCTGTTTGTTGTTGCAGGGTATCTACACAACACTATGTACGATATTTTGCTTTTTGTCTATGTGTGTATGTTCTGGTGGTTTTCTGTAAATCTGCATTTAGAGTATTTCTTTTCATTGCTACAACCTCACTTATGACTTGTGTTTGTTCCTGGTCTTGAGAGGTGTGGATATTTGCCCTACAGAGCTAAAAGTCACGAGTTGCACAACCTTTATTCACTCAGCCAGCCTCTGTAAATATCTTTTGCTGGAAATCTTCCCTACCCTCCTTTGAATGCATGCACAACAAGGCGAGAGCTGCACCTTCTAAATGATCGCACAGTTTGCAGCTCTAATCTGTTACATGTTGGGTAAATACAGGTGCAAACACTATAGGAAATCTGGTCCCGTCATTTAAATATCACAGTCAAATAAAAGAAAAGCTATTACTACCACTTTTTTAGGATCATGTATCTGCATAAGCATTCTTCAGGCCCTGCAAACTATGGTGTTTCTTTATTGCTCCGTTGTGCTGGAATGCCAGTGTTAAAATCCAAAATGCATGCTAAATATGGAAATGCCTAATCAATGCTAAACAACAGCAAGAGACTCAAACAAGTTAATCATGGTTTGGAAACATGCATTTATGTTGTACCAGTTTCTAAGTGATAGTGATATGTTTCTTCCTCCTCATCGCCTTCCTTCAGTTTCCTTCTCCTGAGTGGGACACGGTGACCCCTGAGGCCAAGAATTTGATCAATCAGATGTTAACGATTAACCCTGCCAAAAGAATCACTGCCGACCAGGCCCTCAAGCATCCCTGGGTCTGCGTAAGTCGCACTTGTCTTTTTTTTTTTTACGTAGTTTAAATAAATTATGTCACAGTTTTTTTTTTCTTAAACATTTCTACATCAGCACAGTGCAGGAACACCTGTCTTACAAAGCTGTCCAGAATAAGAGCACATCCTTGGTCCAAATGGCTAGTTTTAAGAACATGCACAGAACTTTGTTATATATTAGAGCAGAATTGGTAGTTTTATGTAAGCTGAGACACAAAAGTTTGAGTTTATTGGTCTCACATTTGCACAAGACACACATTTAAAGAACCTCAGAAAAGACCTGTTGAGTAAAAGTCAAAAGTTGTATTGTTCAACACCAATAACAATTTTACATCATAAATGTAGTTTGTTATCAGATAAAGCACAAGGACAATAATTTCAATTTTTAGTGTTAAAGAGTTGAGTAAGGAGTCACCTAGATAATGTAAGAACCCCATAGACTTATCTTACAGCCGCCACTTCTAAAAGTTTCATTTATAAGTCCCTGACAAAGCAAGCCTTTTCATTCTGTTTGGTATCACAGAGAATACACATGAACTGCTCCTGCCTATTGATGAAAAGCTACTCAGAGGAGCATGTCAGAGCTGTAGAGCATTAAAAAGAATTAATTGTTGCAGTTGTACACAATGCCATTATTATCAAAGAATGCACCTTTTGGAGTCACGGTCCCTTTCTCTTGTATTTATGTTCATGGGCGTTTATCTTTTCAAAGACATTTTCTAAAGCAGTTCTTCATCTTGTCCCATCATATATCTGTGAGTTCAGTCTCAAGTCAACGATACAGGCTCTATAAAGAAGACTGATTTTTCTACTTAGATGCCTTAGTGTCAGTGCTATAGAAGAGGTGGTGTCTGTGACCACCGCCTTCTTCCATATCCACTATATTTAGACAAGAGAGTGGAGTGCTAAGTTACCAGATAAGATTGGTTAGGCCTAAGTCTAGAGACCAGTTGCTAAGGAAAAATGTGTGTTTCCCTACTGATTGGGTGTTGCTTCCTGAAACCAGTGGCAAAGAGGGTGCTTCATCAAAAAACCACCTTGTAATTTCTTTACTCGCTAGTAGATTTCTGAGGTCACCAGTGGTTTGCATGGAAGTTGCTGACTTGTACCCAAACACTAGCCAACTGACTTGGTAGTGAAACTTAAAAAAATTGCTATGCAAACTGGAAATGGAGAACATTTGCCTTCAGAGTAAAAGTTGGGCGTTAATGCTGAAACCATCATGTTTTAATAGATGCGGCTTTTATTTTGTTGGGAAACTGTCCCCATTTCCAGTTTCATTACAGCTTAGTTGGCAGGTGTTTGCAGACAAACAGGCATCCTCTACACAGACTACAGGCGTCCATAGAAATCTGCTAGTGACCAAAGCCATCACAAGAAGATTATTAGTCCAGCACCGTCTTTGCCACCAGTTTCTTTAAAAAGACAACAATCAACCTCCCACGACCACTTGCCAACTGGTAATACACATTTTTGGCACATGCTAACATGCTAGAATCTTCCTGACCAAAACTCAAGCCTAATCTTTTTAACATTCTGTATGACAAAATATTAACAATAAGTAAGCCAAAATATTCCAGAAGCACAAATATAAATAAAAGGTCTTGTTCATAATAGCACAGGTGAGGCCTAGCAGACAGTGACTGGGTACATCTGCCTATGTAAGAATACCTGTCAGTCAAAAATGGCCACGCCCCTAACTTTAAGTCTTATCAGTTTAAAATTTGATGAGTTATTAAAAAAGAGGCATCGATGGTGTAACAGCGATTTAATGAAGTAGAACTTAATGTTGCCCTTTCCTCTTTACTTAAAGCAACGATCCACTGTGGCCTCCATGATGCACCGTCAAGAGACTGTGGAATGTCTGCGCAAGTTCAATGCCAGAAGGAAGCTTAAAGTAAGCACGAACACAGTTAAACATACATGTTCACATAACTCACATGCTTATTCTTATAATCTTGTATATTCTTTGTCTTGACTCTAGGGAGCTATCCTCACTACGATGCTCGTGTCCAGGAATTTTTCAGGTGAGCTTTTGTAGTTAGTTTAAAATTGTCAACACTCGATAGGAGCGCACTTCTTTCCAGATCCTTTCTCATAGAAGCCAAGTCATTCATGTCACTGTTGTTCTGCTGTTGTATCTCCAGTCTGCGATCTATTTCCCTTAGCCACACCGATTGGATTTGATTTTGCACTTCAGGGGTTTGGCTTGGATTTCATCCTCATAAGCAGTTTGATCACAGTGCACTTTTGATTGAACAACCAATTTGGGGACTGGACAATGGACTAATGCACTAATGCTATGAGCCCTGTGTTTATATGCCTTCATGTAAGCAAAGCAGTTTCATTGGATTATGTCCATCTACTTTGTAAAGGCTAAGACTGATGCAGACTGAAGTAAGCAGACCAGCCAGACCTCTGAAATGCTTTGTTCATAACCCTAGGCTTGTATATTCAGTGCAGAATAAACAAAGAAGTAAAATCAGTAAGTTGGGGCTCAGGCATTTTATTTCTGACAAGATTTTCCCGTCCGTTGCTTCACTTTATCCCCCCCCAAAAATGGAGTTTGGTATTTCATAATAGTATTGGTTAAGTTAAAATGTCAAAAACAGTAAGCAGCTCTCTGGGAAGAACAAAAGTTATTAAAGAAAGAAGAAGAAGAAGTCTTTTGGGGTTTAGTGGCGCTCTCTCCCAGTAAGGCACTGAATTCCTCTTTGTCTAATAGTGGGACGGCAGCACACCAGTCCTGCCGCTACCACCAGCACGGCCGCAATGGCACAGGAAGGTACGTTTGCTAGAGGGGCTGTTGGAGTCGGGCACTGCCAGCTTCGTGCTGAGGTTTTTGGCATGTGGCCTGGGCTGCTTGATCCCTCCCCTTCCCCCACCACCACAACCACCTGCTGCCTGCACACTGATGGATCACTTTTACGTGGTCATCACTGCACTGGGGCATCACATACATACAAACATATAAATCAAAGCCACAGATAGAGCTCAGCTACTGACCTTTCAGTACTCCTGAGCTTACTAATGGTCTAATAAACAGACCTTCTCTCCAGGACTGGATATTTAATTTCCTGCGTCGAACACAACAGCCATTTAAATGACACCCAGCATGACCCTCTGACCTCCTTCCAACTACCCCAGCTGTCACCAAGCAAAGCTCTGGTTATATGTCTTTGCATTAGCACAAATATCACAGGTTGTTTCCTCTGCTGCATCACCATTTATATTACAAATATAAACAGAAATTCCAGTATTTAAGTCGTGACTCTTGCAGCTTTGCCTTCTTCAAATTGATCTGGATCCACAGTACTGATGCCCAGTCGATGCCTGCCTGTGCTCGCTGCAACCTTCCCTTGGCATGGCTCTGGCGCTAACGGCCAGCCAAGCATGTTTATGAGCGTACAGTGCAGTTTGCCAACCTGCATGGGAAGCTGGATAAACAGAATGCAAAGTGTCCTGTGTTAACTATTTTCTTTGTCTCCTCTCTCCTGCCTGCTCTTGTTTTTGTTTGAACAAATACAACTAAAAAGGAAAAAATTCAGTGTGCTTCAAACAAAGTGCTTATGCCATTATCAGGTCATCATAATGCAGATATATGGGAAATATGTATGTCAGGAAATATTAACACAAACACAGCTTTATCGCTTAGTGGAGAATCAGCACATGGATGGCTTTGGTTGTGGTTTCACATCACTGATAATTTTTTTTTTTTAACTAAGACAGATCACATTTGCAGCTAATGATTTTTTATTCAGTTAAAATCTCCCTTAACTTATGATGTTCTCATATTCAGAAATCCACAGTTCAACTCCCAATAAACCTTTCCATTACCTAAAACTCTGTTTGAAAGATTACGTCTTGTTCTTCAGCGGCGAGCTCTACCTCCGAGGGTGATGATTCCAGACAGCTTTGTTTTCAGGCTTGCTCAAACTAATTAGTTTGTTTGAAGCATACTGAACCTTTAACATGTGTGGGTCTTATGACAGCGCTGGCTGCTTGCTTAAAGAGGACTTATTAAGCTTTTCTTTCAGCTGTATAGTTTTGCTTTTGTAATTCACAGTTAAAAGTTCCTTAATCTTATACAGACGACTCTTAGTCCATCATTTGACTGAAGCTAGCAGCTTTATCTCTTCGTCCTGTAAGGCAATCACTGCTTTAAGACGACCTTCCTCTGATTGGCTGCCCCTCGCAAACAGAAGGTTTGAACAGCAGGTAGGCGGCGCTGCTGTACTCAAAGGTAGACATGACTGTATTAGGAGTATCCACGCTCTTTGAGATCATACAAAATCAAATTTAAAACTGAGTGCTTAGAGCTCACTTGCACATTCGCTGATGATGCAAATGATGTGCCATGTTTAATAAGTACTCTTACAACATTATGTAAGTAACAGAAAATAAAGAAAAGTGTAATGGGTCCCCTTTAAAGGCTGGTCATACAGGGGGAAAAAAAACAGTCTGATCAACAAGAGGATGCTTTGCTGATAAAATGTTTAATGACTTTCCCTTTTTTGCTTAATTCCAACCGTCGAATTTCTTCACTTAACAAGACCCAGTGTTGTCACATACAGTGTTACAGTGAAGAAATCAGAATCGAATTTGTACAGATGACATCCTGAACTTAAAGGTTTCTGCCGAGAATGCACCGGTCGGCACCTTTTATGAGAAGACTTTGAAGTTGATGTTGCATGCCAGACATTTTGATGACTGCATGAACCATCACCTCTGTGAAAATGATAAACGAATGCCTTTTAACGCACAGTAGCAGCCTGACAGGTGTTGCCTGCAGTTGTCATCTTTCAGTTCAGATGTTAAGATGCAGATATTAAATACATTACTGTTCTCTCACCTTTTTCATTGCCATCCTTCCTTCTTTTTTTGAATGGAAGGTAAGGGTGAATCATTGGAACATGGTTCAAATACAAATAATTGTTGGTAAAATGTTTATTTTTAGTCAGTGTTTGTGTGTTAACGCATGTGTTTTATTACATTTCCTTTTTGTCAGGTGTAGTGGTGTCATTTGTGTGTTGTTCAAACTGTCTGGTTTTCAGGTTCACATACATAATATTAGGTCAGTGTGGGCTGACAGTCTCCTAACATAAGCTACATTATAAGGATGAAGGTGGTGTTTGATGTGGCCAAAGTGATCTAAATAAATTATCAGCAGTTCTGTAATTGACATTAAACGTAAAAGAAGTATATTTTTTTATTTCAACAATAAAAACAAGGTAAAGAAAAAAAAATAGCTTTTTCACTCGTTCATAAGTTTATTCGTTTATTAATTCTTATTTGCCCCCCTGAAAACAGTTGAATAAAACACTAGAGCAGGATATATTAAATATTAGAAGTGTTCATAAACTGAGCTGCAACTGTTTTGTTTATTGTTGGAAGTGAAACAAAAGTGTTTATTGTTTAACATTTTTACAGGTTACAGGATTATTGGACCCAAAATTATGGTTAAATTAAAAAAAAAAGAAAAAAACTTGCTCGTCAGCCAGAAATCCACACAGTACAATAAAAAAATGAAGCCAAATTTAAAATGAGCTTTAATAAGAGGAAAACAAACAGCTTAAGAATACAGTTCCCATTGCTGTGCACTTCCCGTAAATCCCCAAATTTTCTCCCCTTTACTGTTGATGTTATGGACATGACACAACTCAAAGCTGTGGAGGCTCATTTCTGCAAAGTCAGAAACAAAAGGTGCAAGTATTAAAGAGAAAATGCTCTCACAATCAGAATCACCTCTTTTAATATCGTCCCATTATGTCCCTGTATTCTTTTTTTTTTTTTTTTATGATTTTACTGTTTTAGAAATTGGATTCTTGGATTGTGAATTACTAGTGTTTATTTTTTTAACTAAATATATTGTTTATAGATTTTACAATCTTGGTGTTAACAATGCAGGTGAAATAAAATGTGGAACTTCCTGGTGTTACTGGGCAAAACAATCTGCATGTCACTGTAGTGTGCATTATAAAAATAATCATGAAGGGCGCTACTGTCGATGTGTCTGTTTTTATACAACGATTTTAATTTTGCCAACAAAGTATGTTTTTGTTTTTCACGTCATCATTTTTTCTGTATCCTCGTACTGACTATCCCTGACGTGTCTTTAATTGCCTGTTTATCCACAGTGGTTCATAAAGTAAACTTTTTGGTGGGATCGCTCGTCATACAACAGCTCTGCTGTTAGAAATATCAATGTGAAGTCAGTTTTATCACACCTGATAAACTCTTAGACCGTCTTTTGTCACGCTGAGTGATTTCAGCTCTTCTGTTGATTGGACAGATGTCCCCCTTAAACTGCGTCCTCATCATCTTTTCTCACTTTCTTTCAGCATGTAAAACCTTACTAAACAAAAAGTCGGACGGTGTGAAGGTAAGCTCTCTGACCATTGAGGGTTTTCTTGATGTGACTTATGTACCGGTACTTAACTTACTCTCCTTATCTTTTATCTCCCTTTTGGTCTGTCCCCCTAACTACTGTCTGATAACATTTTTACCTGTGATATGATGAAACATAAGATTAATTCGATCACCTTTGTGCTCTGGTGCAACATAGCTTTTTTTCTAAAGTCTAAAGATTTTTGTGACTTAGGGGATAGGATTTACTTTAGAAATGAACTAGGTGCTCGATTAAGTTTATAAGAAAGCTGTTAACTCACATTTGAGTTTAAAGCAGATCTAACGTGTTTACCTGAAGATTAAAAAACCTTTAAAATGATATTTTTAACCAACCGTTTTTCTTTGACTCGCAGCGATTTTTGCTTTGATCGACAATCAGCATCAGTGCATGCAGTGAACTGCCATAATCACCAAGGGCAAAACAAAACACCCATTACATACAGTAACTTAAACAGTAACTAAACCCCTAAACATTAGAAAATGCACAACCAGTTATTGAACACCAATAAAATAATTTCCAATAATTTTTCACCCCCCCCCCCCCCCCCCCCCCTCTTTCTCTTCT